>JAWDEX010000022.1:3055433-3084954 GCA_035221805.1 Trichilia hirta
TAGAAGATCATTGTTCGATACCAATGAAGGACAATCAAGAAAGAAAAAGGGGAAGAGACCTAAGAACAAAAAGATAAATTAACAAGTGAGAATGCATTCACTAAATCTGCCCGGAAGGAATTGCACTCTTCACTGAGTCGGGTAAAAAAATTACAAAATGTTTGGAAACTGAATAGGCTAAATACCATTATTCCAGAAGGGTTAAAAAGAAGACAACAAACCAAGGAAATATGACTGCTCCAGTCTTATTGTTCCGTTCAGATTGGCAGATAATATAAATGGACAAAATTTTGAAAGGCCCCGGTGAATCATTTACCCATACTATATCCACAGGTGTCCTTTGTTGTATTCTCTCACAATGACAGGAACACTTGTGGGGGGAATCTGAAAGAACCATGAAGCATGTAAAGGTACATTGACGGAAAAAAATATAAAAAATAAAAAACGACCCAGTACAGAATCATTGGTGAATGTAAACAATGAAAATTCCAGGAAAATTTTGTCCTCATTGATCACTGGTTTTGCTACCATGACTCCAATCTAACTGGGCACTTCAGGAACAAGCTTACTAGAAAACGGTGTCGCTCTAGGCTCAGCAAACACTAGTAGGCAAATGAATGTACCATTTTTTTAAGAAAGTGAAAAGAAATATCAAATTACATCAATCTTAACACATAAAGACCTCAAAGAGTACATAAATCTTCTTTGTCATAATCATGCACAAGCGTCAAATGACAAGAACGAAAATTCAGTTTTCACAAATCAATTGAGTACTGGACTAACACACACTACTCGCAACATAAAAATTTTAACTTCAAAATCAGAATATGACTTACCATGCCATATTCAGTGATAATCATTGAAACATAATCTGAAGGTGTAGCATCATAACTGCCAATAGCAATTCAAAATAGAGAAGTTGACTGATAAAGGGGAGAAGTAACAACCGGGGTAGAAGATATTAAAATTTTTGTAACTTACACCAGATTCAGAAGCTGCAGATTTTCACTCTTGTTCAAGCCATTCAAGTGACTGAGGTCCTCTCGACCATGGACCTTTGAAATGGCATCTGGATCACCTGCAAGAAATTAAAAAGATACCAAAACCATTAAGCAACAGAAAAGCATGACTTCAGAAATAAGTAACAAGTGCTTCCATTGTTTTTGGACTGCATACCCAGCTCATTAGAGCATATTGAATCAAGCTGCACCCTTTCATGAAACTTATATGCTTCACAACATACTAACACCGGTGTGTGGAATGCATGAGCAACCATAGCCACACATGCAGTCCCAACTCTCGAATAAACTGTCCCATTTGACAAAACTGATGAAGCACCCAGAAAAACTCTAGTAACTTCATGCATGATATAAGAAATAGCATTTATATGAGTGTATGTACAGCTGAGGCCCTTCTCCACCAACCTGCGAAGTAACAGTTTTCCATCAAGCTTAGGATGAGAGTCTACAATTACAACTCGAAACTGTTTGCCAAGCTCGTGGGCATGGAGTAGAATCATTTCAACCACAGTAGACGAACCATACATAAGAAGAACATCGCCATCTCTGATCTTTGTAACAGCATGCTTGACTATCACTTTGTCCGCAACAATGATCTTCTCATTTATGAAACGATTAATGTCTGACTTAAGAGTTGCCTTTGCCTCAGACTCAGAGAGAGTTATAGACATCTTGGCAATTTGACCCTTTAGAAATCTTATTGCATTCCCCATGCTAATTGAAAGAGGCCGACACTCGATAAGAAAAGAAACATAACTACTTAGTTTTGCAGTTAAGTCTCTACTAAGTGTCCTTTCAGGTGGTGTTGAGTAATCTTTAATGGCCTCTTGGAATGCTAGAAGCATTGCAATACACCGAGCATTGCCGCCACATATATCTCCAGATAAACACTGCAATCCAACCTGACAACAAAACAAGGTCATAATTAGATTAGTGCTCTTAGTGAACTTGACAAAATATCCCTAAACACCTGATATGCATTTCTTCACATCAATACCTTGTAAACAGCAGGATGCACTGTCTCAAGTTGGAAAAACTTGGATTGAAGATCAGGAAGCTGAGTTCCGTGTTCATATTGAGGCAAATGCCTAAACAATTCAACTCTGTTTCTAGCTTCGGTTGGCTTTACCACAGAACGTTTTTTCAACTTTTCCACTCTGCTCTTATCATCATACTGCATACGTGGATGAGGGACATCTTTCTTTCTATCCTTTTCTTGAGGCCGATCACCTCCCACGGCCTGATCATTCTTTTGTGAAGCTGACTTTGCAGCTTTAACAGATTTTGCATTTGTTGTTGTCGCCACAGCAGCTGCCCTACTTCCTTCCGCTGAACATTATAAGATTATCAATAATTAAATACAACCTAAAATAGACAGACATTATAAACTAATAAAATATATCACACAAAGACAATTCAAGCACATTTGAATTTTTAAGAGATTAACAGATACAAAGCAATTCCACGCTTACCAAATGTCAACTGTGCAATAAACAGCCCAAGTCCTACTCAAAAAACACACTTGCATCACAATACCCAGTTGTTTAACTTTGATTACACAGTACACAACTTGAGGGATAAGATCATCAGTCGATGATCAATTATTTAACTATAAGATCATCAGTTGATCAGTTATTTAACCATAAGATACGATAGATGATCAGTTATTTAACTATCAAATCACTGAAATTTATTACTTTATATACAAGGCCAAAATTTTACATAACTTCGGACAGATTTATAGAAAGACTAATAGTATGCACACCTTTTGTGGTAGCCTTTGCCTTCCGTTGTGCCTCTTGAAGAGCTCGTCTTTCTGCTTTGGTAGTTTTCTCTTTCAATGACTTTGAAGACACATTTCGTTCATTCTGCACCTCAACTGAGACAGCCCCCCCAGCATTCTCTGCAATAGAGTAAATATTACACACCAATATCAAAAATTTGAAACACACAGAAGCAAATCTTAAATAAGATTAAATTGGAGAAAATTAATTACCGGAAATCCCAGGTGGCAAATTGACGACGGACACGGTTGTCAGACCAGAAGCAGGCACACTACTAGCTCCTTTCACAACGGGCGGCATCTCAAATCCTCTACCAGGAAACGATGACGGGCCAAGCGGTTTTTCGGAACTACCCCTTCCAGTAATTCCCTTGGCAGGAGGGGAGGCCGCAGCTTCATCAGAAAAATCCCTGAAAGACGTCGTGGTGGTGGGAGACGGCGGGGTGCAGAAGTCCAATTCCAGGGATAGAGAAGGAGGACGTCGAGAGAGGAGGGAGTCGGAGGTGTGTCGCGGTGGAGGGATCATGACACAAGAGAGGGAGTTACCGGGGGACGGTGAGCCTGCTAGCTGAGGGGAGGGGATAGGAGCGGGTGGGCCGGATTGAGAATGGTCGGGTGGGGGAGCAGTATTCGTGAAAAACCCGACTTGTCGGACCTTAGGGTCGATAACGGCGCGTGAGGAGCGTCGCGAGTCCATTAATGGAAAGTGGGAGAATGCTTGCTTAGCGAGAAAATTTTAGGGGATCATTAAGAAAAGTGAAATGAAGTGTAGGGCTTGATTGAAGTATGGAGAATTTGGTTGGGTTTTGGGCAACGGAGAGAAAAAGAAGAGGAAGAACTGAACTGAGCTGACTACTGAGCCGGGCGGGCACAAGAAGCAACAACGTCGTCATTGGTTAAGAAAATATTTTTAAAATACGATTTATTTATAATTTAAATATAGATTTTCATTTTTTTAAGTACACAAATTCTTTATAGTTTTTAAAATAAAAAAAATAAACTAAAATGTTTCGTTCGCAATATTTTTGAAAGGTTCTACCAACTCTTCTCTATAAAAGAAAAAAAAAATTAAAAATAAGTAAATTCCACTAATAATTATTACCAAACACATTATTTATTTTATTTGTAAGGAACAACAAAATCACCAGCTTTAAAATCATATCATCCTTTTATATATATAAAGTAAACAATTTTAATAAAATTATCCAATAAAAATGTAATATCTTATAAAAAAATTTTATTATAATTGTCACTTCCTCCTGTAGTTGACAGTTTTAAGGGAATGGGCAAACTTTATTAGATCCCGGTCGTCCATTCAAAAACTTATGATTCACTCTTCCAATAATAATCGTATGAATGCTCAACTAAGAGAGAATATAAACAGCTGCTACGAGCTTGACACATTAATAGTCGAACATGAAAACAGCGTACAACAAAAGGATCACAAAGGAAACTGTTTGATTTTTGATTTTCTGTAGATATAGAAAAATAATCGCTCTAATGATAAATTGAAATGTCACTCTTGAAGTAAAATCCAAATGCAAGAGCATCTTGAGTGCATCTTCACTGACCCGTTGAGTTGAGCTGCAGAAATAATTAAAATCATATAAAGCTCGGGTGAACTGGTCCTTTGGAGAGGCCAAGGCGCACTTCCACACCGTGATGCATGTCTGAGGGCCGGAAAGTTTCAGATTCACGTGGGTCTGAAAAGAAAACAAATAAAAAAATATTATGAATCAGAACAATCAATGTGCATGCTAGAATTAGTGCCGATCTTATCAGTCATTTCTGACTTTCAAACTTCATTAACTTATTTCAAAAGAACTCATCACATCGGTGAACATCTTAACCAGAATACTAACCTTCTACTAAACCGAATGAGATCAAACCAATCCAAGTTCAGTTCGGCTAAACCGAAGTGAACTGAAAACCAATTGGTTCACATTATTATAAATCAATCAAACCAAGCTTAATATAACAACTGAATCTGAATTTGATTCATTTTTTTGTTTTTTTATGCCTTTTCAATTAAATTTTGATGGTTTACTTTGGTTTTAACCAAACCAAACTGATTGGTATTTTGGTGACAAGAATGCCACAAAGCCAAAATAAGGAAAAAACAAACAGGATAAGACCAAAGCAATGAGTTCGGTCATTTTGCTTGCCCTACATCTTTACCTTTTTCCCTAGACTGCAAAAGAAGCATACACAAGGACAGCCACACTCATCACCAAACCCATGTACAAACTCAGTAATGTTCATGGTCGAGTCATATGAACCAAGGTATTTTCAACATTTTCCAAATAGCAGGTGTTTATGTAGTCTTAATTGGCAAATAAAAAATATGTTTTAAAATTCAATACAAAAACATCTATCATTTATGACAAGAGAGTTTCTTCGATCTAAAGAAGTGGCAGATGATTTCCTATAATGGTTACTGATTTACTGCATCTCTGTTACTTTGTTAATTTTGCAGTTCCTACTCACTTTGGAGACTTGGAGTAAGAAATTATTTTATAGTGCCAGAGTATTATCACATTCATTATGAGTGGTTTCATTATTTTGCACAAACAAGAAGAGAGGAGAAAGGGAAACAGAAAAGAATTTTCAGAAGTAAAAACAGGACTGCTAAAATTCAAAAAAACAAATGGCACAAAGATACCATTCAGAAAGTACTCAAAGCCAAAGTCCTCCAAGTCTCCTCTCATGGCCTCCAAACCAAGCATAGAAGATGGAATAGCACCAGTAGGCCTCTGAAATCTGCACATTTTTTCAAAGAAATGACAGTGAAAGATATGTAGGAAGTTAACTTGCTATGTACTAACACAATAATTTTTTTCATATAAAACCAGAGTAAAAATTTTTCTGAATAAATTCATCACAACCATTAATGAAGCATCAAGGAACATGTACATCCTCACTAAGTAGGACATATTTACAATTCCTTCCTCTTCTTTTTCAGGATACAAAATCTAGATAAATATGTAGATATTTCATTAAGAAATCCTTATTTTCTAAAAAAATATATATATATAATAAAAAAAATGCTTTTGTCCTCACTTTCTCATGCTCAAAGTTAACACATCATCCATTTAAGACCTAGCCATTACACTTCAAATTTCAAAAAAGACAAAGAATTGCTTGAAAAAACTATCCCACAGATCCCACAGTATGGCTCCTTGCAGGGGATGATTCACTGAATCACTACATGATCTAAATAACAATACAGTTTTTTTTTTTTTTTTTGCAGATCTAACTCTGCGTCATTCTCACACAAAAAATGTGACCACATCTCAAAGTCAAGTATCTCCAAAATGTGCCAAGCATACTTGCAATGCACCTTTTGGAGACACATGACTTGTAGTAAACAACAGTGGAATTGGTTTAAGAAAAATAATAAGCCAATGATAATGATTGCACTTTCAGGTTAGAATTGCAAGTTGTTGACCAAAAGGTTTTTGCATAAGTTTATGATGTTCCTGGTTTCTTCTTTTTATGACAACAATTTCAGCAATCTGCTGTGATTATCAATCCAGCCCCAAATCTCATGTACAACAGAAGTTCAAGGGAATGTGGCCGAGTCAATCAACTATAGCATACTACAAAAATTATTAACTATATTCAAGACATATAAAAATTAATTTCTTCATTTATTAAGAGAAATTAGAATTTGTCAACATCCACAAAAAACCAAGCATCACAACAAATTTAATCACTACAAACAAATACCGAGAAAGAATTTGCCTATCGAGATCCATCTTCAATGGTAAGGCGGTCCCATAGGTGGATGCAATATATCTTCTCTTCGTGTCCTCCTCACTCCTCTTTGCCTAATCCCCAAAAAAAGAAACAGAAATTTCATTTGATAACAAAGGAAAACAAATTATAAGCCCTAATTTTCTCCTTCTGTCTTCCCAGCTAGTCAGTCATCTACTAGCCAAAACATATATCTAATACAATATAAGAATTGTGTAGCTAGAAAGCACTACAAAAATCTGGAAATTCAAAACATAATCATAAAAATCATGTGGCTCCGTCTAAAGTAAAGTGAAAAAAAAAAAGTGATTATGTTTAATTCTCAGGCGAGAGGCAACATATTCTCCAGTAATTTCTAGCCAAACAAACAGAAAACTGAAAATCATAATAAAAGAATAACATATAAGAGAGAAGGCAGTTACCGATTGGCGCAGCGTTTCGAGGGGGTGAGATCCCACAATGTCGCTCTTGACGCTATGGATGCCGAATCGGAGCGCGTCGTTTTGTACTCCTCCGATCACGTGTTCTATCTTCTTCGGTGTCTCCATTCTCGCTCTGATTGAATCGATCCTTCTGTGGAAGTGAGCTTGATTTTGCCGAAACTTTCTGAACAAGTAATGAAGATGAAGCTAAATTGCCGAGCGTCTGCCCAATAATTATGAAATTAATGGAAAATTTGTTTCAACTAAAGCGACGCCGTTTCGTAAACAAGTATTGAAGCTAATGGAAAATTAATGAAGACGTCGCCGTATTGCAAAATTAGAAAGATAATTCCAACTTATTATTAACGTGGATAAATTTTACCATTCTAAAGTGTTATTGAAGCTAGAACCATACCCCTTTCATATGTGGGAAAGAAAACATAACCCCTACATTTTTGTTTATTATATTTATATCATAATAATTGAATTACATAAAAATTAACATAATTAAAATTAATTCTTTTAAAAATAAAGAGTAGCAATGATACCAACTTATTAAAGTTAAATTTTAAGCACCTACCAATAGTCTAATATTAAGTACTTTGAAAAGGGTTTTAATTAATTCTAACCTGATTTTTAAGGGTACATTTTTACCCGTCGGCTTGCAGTTCCTATGCAATATTTGAGGGTGAATTCTACCCATGAGATAAAATCGTCCATTTTAGATATATATCTTTGAGAAGAGAGCCACAACAATATTCATGCAAGTGTAGATTGTAAATTTTTAATAAAGTATATGCAATTTCTTTGAAATTATGAAGGCAAAATTAAGAAACTAACCTTGGTGAATATCGATGGATTCGATTAATAAAATATTTTCTGGTGAATGTCTAAGATCCAAATCCTATTCATACTAAACTTGGATGATAAATTTTTATATAAGATAAAATCTTCGAGGGTTACATAAAAGATGAAAGGGTACAAAAGTCAAAATTATATTTTCATTACATTTAGAACAAAGAATTTTATTTTAAATATCAACAAAAAACTCAATTTATTATTCATCCATACTATGTATATAATTGTCCTTGTAGAGTTTGTTGTTCTTCCATCTGTTCAACTGCAGATTAGATAGCTAATGTTATTTATGACTTTGGACAAAGTATGATTCAGCTATGACCAATGGTATAGATACTACTGCAAGTCATGCTACTATCTCAAGACTTTTGTGTTTTTCTGGGTTATATATAGCTACACCCTTTAATTTCTCTTGGGGTTTTACTTGTATTCCTCTTACAGATAAGCTTTGGTTTATTTTTTATTTTTATTTTTATTTTTATTTTGTACTATATTGTTGATGTTGTTTCTTTCTATACGTTAAATTATTCTCTAGGGAGGATTATTTATTAATCCCAATACAAAAGAATCTAGTCTCTTGACTTAAACATACCAAAAAAGTCTCATATACGAGAATGCTTTTATTAAATTGTTTAATTACATTATGTTAATTGTGATCATAATTAATCGATTTCGGAATGAGTATGTATATATAGAAAAAACTTTAACAAGAGCGTTTTCTCACGAGGATTTCACAATTGCAGTTAAGTATGTTATTGATTAATCATTTTGTTTTCCATTATTACTCTACACAAGAAACTCGCATTGTTTCCCGTTGGGAGTCAACTATTTATCGAGACAAGCAAAGCAAAAAGGCGCGATTGGCCTTGATAGTTGTCCCGGCTTGGGTCAAAACTAATTCAGAAAGGTAAAGATTTTCAATGTATATAATATAATATAATAATAGATTTTCCGTATATCTTCCTGCAAAAACATTCAAGCTTCATTAATGACAAAGGATGACTGAAAGGAATTTTATTTTAGATAATGCATGGATCAGTACTGAAGACTGACTATTAGTACCCTGCCAGCTTATAAATTATAAACAATTGCTGTAAAATCATTTTTTTATCCACTCTACAGTCTCAGTACCACAGCTACGTACAACCCTAGTAAGTAGTAACTAATTATCGATGACGCAAACAGAAGCAGAAATCAAGGGAAAAGAAAACTGCTTATCATTAACTATCTTCATCATTGTATATCATCAGTTTTTATAGCAAGTTCTTCACTGCTTCACTTGCATCGATATTCAGTATGCATGCTAGATAGCTATTTCTGCTCTTCTCTTTCCCGTTCTAGCCTTCATGAAAACTTTGCCAATACCGTTGAGTTATTACTGACAGAATTTAACTACCCATGTTCTAGCTTCATTTAAGGTATTTGGAAATTTGAAAACACTATCATCGTCATCATCAATCATCTAACTGGTCTGTTCGCTCGTTTGTTTCTTCTGTGAACTGTATAGAACAACATAAAGTACTTCTGTACAAAGTGCTTTTGCTTGACTGGGTATGCTGTCTTGAACCTTCTGTATTCACTTGAATGCTTTATTTCGTTTTCTTTCGTAGCAGAACGGTGCTATCTTCTTGTTCACTGCCAATCGTTCACGGGATTTTAATGGAGACATGGTTATTACATTGAAGATTAAAGATAAAAAAACTGAGGTTTCACACGAAACAAAGCACTTCAAATTGCAGGTAACCGTCTTACTTCTTACCATTCAAGAATAATATCTAGCCCATGTCACGTATGAATTGTAAGGGAAACTTGCTTTTAATTTGATGGTTTGAGCCTATATCCTTGTACGTTCTTTCTCAGACTGCCGAATGTAATTATATAAGAAGGATTATATTGGAAAATAACTACTGTGCCATTATTTTATTAAACAAATGTACACCATGGTGTAAGGAAGAATTTCTGAAGAAGAAAATGGTAGACATCAGAAAAATTACTCCTTAGATTAAGAGACGCTTGAAATCACAAGAAAATATAAGGAAAAGTCAGTTATCCAGTAGAAATCTTTCGATATTTAAATTAAATTTTTCTTATTCAAAGGCTCTTGAAAAGCAGCAACTCAGTTATTCAATTCAGAATTCGTCCCTTATTTTGTTTCTTTTACCCTTTTATTATGGTTTCGTGTTTAATCGCTGTCATGTTCTTTGCAATCGTGGGATCTTGGAGATTATGGGATCATAAACTCTTATTGCGGGATGTAACCACTAAGCTATAAGATTTTTCCGATATTTACGAGAAAATTCCTTAGTTTGGAATGTTTCACATAGTCAGATAATAGTCATAACGAGGTTCTAAGTTTTATCGTGCTTCTGAATTTGAGGCGGTCAATTCTCCGATGCTGAGTTTTTCATTGTAGTCACATCTTCATCTTAGGGCTTGGTCGACATTCCAAACTCGAGATCAATTAATCCCTGATACATTTGGTCATATACATCCTGATGACTGAGACTTAGGGTCTACTCCGATTCGAGACTGTTTGAAATCTAAGCTCTTCTATAATGCTTTTCTCAGCATCGATAGGCCCTATATTGGGTCTTGGCTCATTTTGTAAGTTCCCTTAATCTCAAATATTTTACCCCCGAACACTAATCTTTCAATTTATGATAAAAAGTTGATTTTTAATAAAAACTCAGATTCTAAGCTGAGCAACCTCATCGTTGCTTATCTCTAATAACTCACTTCTTTAAATGTATAGTCGCCATTCACACGCAAATCTTAAATTCAACTTTAAACCCTTTTAAACTATCATCCACACATTAATCTCCCAGTAGCCTATAGGACAAAAACATTTCTAATTTCAAAACTGCTGTCAAGTTAACCACCTCCTCATTGAATCTAAACTCCTTTTAAATTTTGACTGTTATTCTTTTAGAGTTTCCAAACATTTTATTACTAATCTAACATCATTTTATTCCCAATGCTTGGTCAACGTTCCAAATCCAAAACTAATTAACCCCTGAGACCTTTGGTCATCTATTCGATAATTAAGTCTTAGGGTCTACTTTGCTTCCTAAGCTCTTCTATAATTCCTTTATTAGCATCCGTAGACCCTATATTGGTGTCGACTTATATGATAAGTTTTTAGGGTCTCATGTATTTTACCCGTAAACGGTTATGATTTTTTTTTTTGATTTATGGTCATAAGGTTATTTTTACTGTTTTTGACATTGCACTGCTTTAAGGTTTCTGGTATTTTTTGGTCCTCCTGCTCCCGCGACTTCATGGATTGCAATATTTCCGCCGTGATTTTGATTTTTGAAATTGAGAGTTATCCACCGGCCATCTATATATTGTTATCCAGCGAGCCCAACCATGGGCCAGGATAAATTGTGGTCCATGGTTTACGTGGGCTAGTATATGGCTTGCACCGATGTAGAAAAGAAAGGTTGAGTCCCAGATGACTTATTAATTCTTCCAGTAAAACCTACACTTCCATCCACCCACCCAAATCTTCTGTGCAAGCTTTAATTCTAAATTTGACGTTTTGGAGCGCTTTTTATGTTGCATTAGTCTGTACTAATGTGATGCATTTGTCACTAGTCACTTAGGTCAAATATTGAGTTAATAATTAAGGACTCAAGTTTAATAATATTATTTATTATTGTGGTGATTCTGCTTTACTTTAAAAATAAAATTAAAAAAATATTTGTTAATACTAAATTTTAGTAATGTCTTATATTGATATTTGATATTTAAAGGATTTTTTTTTTTTTTTTATGACAGTCATAACTTTTTAAGCTACAACATTATAATACTAAACGGATCCTAAAGCAAACATTAATAATAGATAACAAACTTGGTTCATATGAAACATTAATCCAACGCACTTCGAATGAAGTCACAATAGATGTAAATTCAATAAGATTTAAGTATCTTACGAGATAAGAATAAATATAGATGTAATAAGAAATTAATTTTGATATTGTGTTAGTGAAATTATTCTTCCTAAAATGTTAAAATATTGTAGGTGAGCATATAATAAGATCAAAAATAAAGTTTAAAAATATTTATTCAAAATATTCTTCTATTTGGCTACAAAAATAAAGATGATTGGATTGCATAAGAAAAGAGAAAATTAATGCACCACTGATTTCACTAAATATCGCATGAGAGGAGTCGAATCTGACAAAATGACTAAAAATGAACGATATTAAACTTGATAGTCCTTGTGTCATTATAAGGGATATCGAATCAAGAAGGCAAAAATATGACTGTGGGTGTGTCCTTCACAAAATTTTCCTATCATTAATTAAGAGATTGGATTATTATAATTCAAGTCATATCTAGTCCAGGTGGATGGCAGATATTGTTGATCGAGTTAGTATAGGCCACCAAATTTCATATAATGAGCGAAAGAGAGTTTTGGTTAATTAAATATTTAGTTACTCTTTAAATTATAGACGAATTCTGGGTTTAAAAGCAAATAATCGTATGTCCAAAATAAATAGCTTTTAGATTAAGATAGAACGTTATAATTGATATCAAAGTCAAGTCGTAAAAGATTGTTGACCATCAAGTGTTCCATTCAAAGGCTCCCCATCTTTATATGGACCAAAAGGATGTGAGATTAGGAGGCTTGTTAGATTACTTGGGTCCACCAAATTTCACATTGTTAGGCAGAAAGGGGTCTTATCTAGTTTAGTTACTTCATGATCTTTCTAAGATTTAGATGCATATCAATTATAAAACTCAAAACAAACTTATAAAGAGTAGTATGTTCAAAATAAACAATATTTACATTAAATTGCAATGTTATATGGATAGAAGCAAGTTTAGTGTGAAAAAATAAAATTTATTAATTTGATGTTTTTTTAGATTTAGATATTTGGAAGATGATTAGATACAAGTGACGCTTGCTTTAAAGTAGATTTTATTTCAAAAGTACAAATATTTTGAATGATCTATTTTAGAGATGATGGGGGACGGGTAAAGCGGGTATTTTAAGCGTAAATTTAAATTATGGAATTTGGGTAATTTCGTAGTTTTGGTAGTCTTAAAGAGGTAATTCCAACATTAGGATGTGTAACATCAAATTATGTGAAATGATCAATCATTATAACTGGCATTTAAAGGAAGACCTAATTCCTCGTATTTGACTAGGTCTTATTTTTAGAATTCCATTAAAGAAGTTATTGTATACTAAGATAAGATGTGGTAATATATATAATAATATGTAAAAATGAATTATGACGAACAAATATTTAAACAGATCCTGACTTGTGGTTTTGACTAAAGGATACGGAAGTTGTCGCCCTATTCTCTCTCAATTGCCAATCCTTTATAGATGAGAGGGTATTGAGCTGTTGAGGTTAACACAGCTATTATAGTTTTACAATTGTTGTAAAATAAAAGTTAAAATATTAAATATTAATATTATAAGTTAGAGAAATTGCTCAACTCTGAGTAGAAAGAAATCTGGTCAGCGAGGGAATTTTAAAGTGAGGCTCACCAGTCAAGATAGGATAGAAAGCTACAAAAGATTGTACTCAGTTTCAAATCAGATGGTAGCTTTACTCTCTCTATGATAGTTCAGTTCATCAGTCCAGAGGAAAGGTTAGCAGCTGAAGGAGAAAGAGGGATAACCCGTAGCTAACTTATGTGAGCTACGCTCTCTAAGAAAAAGCGGAATGAGAGAGGAAGGTGAATGAAGGTACTCTCGTTCAATGTTTTAGTTAAGATAATTTCCTACTTCGGAACATTGTAGCTCTGCTTCCCCACAGAGCGGTAAGGGAGGACCCATCTATCTCAGGCGATGGCGAAGGCTGAAAATGAGTTGATACCGTTAAAAACAGATATTATATTAATATTTTTTATAATTTTGCGTTTAAAGGAAAGTGAAAGTCAGTAAGACCAAACATGTCTTAAGTTTTATAGCATTAAGATTTAAATATTCTCAGAAGCAATAGATGAGGTATAATTAGAGCCTTAGTATTACTTAATTGGAGAGCAACAAGGAGGAAAACTATAATACAAGCACTCAAATACTTTTCAAGGAAACAATGAAGTGATATTTAAATATTTTATTTTTTATAAAAAAAAAATCATGAGCTAATTAGTTAAACTGGTAAAATCTCTTGAACTAATATATATAAGAAATTTGAAATTCAATTCCTTTCCATACTGGGAAGAGATTTAAGTGTCTTTTTTAATATTTATTAAAAAATTTTAAATAAAAGAGAACTATAATCAAATGATATGGTCATATACATAAACTACTTATCTTAAGCAACAAAAATATTTAAATCTATTATCACAATATTAAAGTCTTAGAAGTTAGAATTGTTGCATAGTATTGTTATCCACTTGGACTAAATCAGAAGAACTCACCCGGAACTTTCCTTGTATATATATATATATATATGCATGAATCAGAGATAATTTGAGTGAATTGTGCAGCCTGAGTCAATAACTATTACTTATATATATATCCCAGACAACAAAGGCTGAGTTCATTAATCATTCTCAAATTAATGACTAAGGAACATCAACAAGCATCTGGAAGGACTTCCAAGGGAAAATCAAGCACAACAATATTGGATATATTAATGAAATTCTTGTAATGATAGAATCCATGCAAGTACTTAAATTCTTCCAGTAGTGAAAGTCTCAAAAGAATCTATTGTTTAATAGAGCATGCAATAGCAGTAACAATGATTAGGATATATGCATGCATGACTTGAGTCTTAGGGAGTTGCTCTTCCTGGGTATGAATCCCTTAACCAATCCAATTGTGTGCCTCCACCACTATGTATGCACTATGCACGATACATATATGTATGCATATAAATATATTCGCATTTATAGATACACACACACACATTTTACACAACTCTTTTTGTTATTTTTAAATCATTAGATCAATCTGTTTTCAAATATCGGGATTGTGTTTCACATGTGCATTACTTACTGTATATTAATCATATATAAATTATGCATGTTAATTTAATCTCACTTATTAAATGTATTAATTTTATAGTCAAAAAAAGAAATTTTTAGTATTTAAAAAAATGCGGTGCTATAAATCTTACCCCGTTTATGTACACATATGAATATATAAATGAAAATATATGTATAGGGGAATGCATGCATGTATGTACATATTGCCCCAGTATTCCCAGTTATACTCATAAAGCTAATATGCATTCAAATTGTTATTTAACCAAAATGACTTGTACACGTGTAACAAACACAAATATGGTGATGATTGGATAGATGATTTGCTAATTGGGAGCAAGCTCAAGCATCAAACATCAACAAGTTCCAGGAAGATCACGGCGTTAAGGTAACTGAAATAAGTCTTCAGATTGTTTTTGCACTGAATAAAGTTTGCTCTGGTTCTTGGAAACACATTGTACAATGGCATATGTACAATATACGCATATGCATGCATGTAAATCTGTGCATAAATATACATAATATCTATCCTACTTTATTTCAGATTAAGAAGTTAATTTATTGAATAACTAATTAACTCGACTGCATGCTCTAAAGGTGAGTCCATTTTTCTGAATCTCTATACTGTTTGGAGTTTTGAAATCAAAGATTAAGTGTTCTCACAAAGCTAAATTATCAATTTTTTTACAGCAAATATCATTTATTGAAGCACTGTATCATAAGGAAAGATGCAACAGAAAATACTTCATGAAAACATTTTATTTTGTTTCCCAAGTTTCCTATATATGCTTTTGAATCTACTGAGAATTGACTCGAATATGGTTAAGCATTTCGGTACATTTTGCTATGGGATCAAATCCTTTGAAGGGGGACTATGTATGCATGCGTGTGCGTGTGTGTGTGTAGTTGAAAAAGAAATTTAATTTCGGAATTAGTTCACACTTGAGAAGCAATAACATGTTGTCCACAACAATATACTTTGAGAAGGTTTTGGTATCAGTATACACGTTTGCGAGAACCTTCCCATAAGTTTCTGTCATAATTAAATTCAAAACATATGCATGTTCTTTAAATTTTGTACTTATGTACTCGAAAGCTCAATTTAGTGTTGATTTTGACCGCTTAATCTGCTTATTAAGAAACAATTTCAACCTAATAAATCAAGGAATAAAAACGGAACAAATGATCGAACAAATAGACATAACAGAGAAAGTACATTATAATTCAAGCATTGAAGTTCAGTGAGATCATAGAAAGTGAACTTAAACCTTCAGAGATACTCCGAAGTAACTAACTGACAGAAGTAAGCAAGAAGAAAACTACAGCTTACATCTCTTAATGCGCATGCACCTGTAAGTGTTGACGATCACAAACTGTTGTGTCTACCCAGCAAGTTTTCCCATAGATTTGAAGCCCTGAAGATTAATGAACAGAAGTTATAATATCTGGCGAAGTGTGATCAAGTAATTAGATCAGAAGGGTACTCGTTCTGGCACTACAGTTGAAAGATTCATATTGGTAGTAATTGCGTTGAGGGTAGAATGCTGTGTTATTGCACCATTCATCATGTCCCAATTTTGGGGTAAATTGCAATTGGTGTTGCAACTGAAATCCTTAGAAATTTCAAGATCTTGCTGATAACCAAAAATGGAAGATAGGTTTTGCTTTCTTTTAAGCACATTAGAATTAGATCCCTGCTGGGAAACATCTTTCATTGGAGCTTGATTAGCTAGATCGTGAGACCAAGGTTGTCCTTTGTCTTCAGCAGCAATTTTCAAGGAAGATGCAAAGTCGTGTACATAAGAAGTCGATGCTTCACAGGCTTTAAATTGGCTCAAAGACCAGAATTGGGTCAAGATGTGAGGGTCAGCAACTTTCTTACACGCATGGTGCTTTATTCTAGTGCATATTTTTTCTCTAGTCCTTTCCCTTGCTCTCGCTCTTGCCTTATCCCTGGACTCTTTTGCAAGAACTTGAAGTGCAGTTTTGCGAAGCTTTTCCGTCTGTTTCTTTTCAGGAATGCTCTCCAGCAGCTCACATCTTGGAATCCCCTCCAAGTCACCATTTACATATACGACTTCACGTTTGGGACTTACGGTATGGCCAGTTTGCTTCAGCTCTGCTACCTCCTTAATGGCTTTTCTTGATTTGTTGAGCAGCCATCCGAGGGTTTCGCTTGCTTTATCGAACCCTAGCATGTCCTGGAGATCAAAGAACTCGCGAGCAATTTCAATGGAGAGTCTTACTCTCCGATCTCTTAAACCTTGTGCCGTACAAATCTTGCTATGCCTATCTTTTTTCACTGGCTTCTTGATTGGAACAAATTCTGAAACATCATAGTATTCTTCATTTAGGCTGTTAAAATCTTGTTTAATCATTGTAGTATTATTGCCTGTAAATGCCGTGTTTGTAAAAGACTCAGGAGTTCGAGGGTTGGTTGGTAACAGAAAACTTGAGGCAGGATCATGATGGTGATTAAGGAAAACTCCGTTGTCATAGCCTGCAAATACTGCGGGAAAATGGAGGTAAGAAGAAGAGACGTTGCTACTGGAGTTGGAAGAGAACATTTGTGCCAGGAAATTGACTGAGAAAGCCCCAGTTTCTAAAAATGTTTAAGCAAGAAAACTGTTAAAAACCAAAGAAACGGCTTTAACCATTTCAACTTTTCATGATTGAACTCTCTGCAATAAGCATTAAAGATTCAGGAAAGTACTGTCTATAGCTAAAGAAAGAACTAGCTAAGAGATCAAGTAGAATTTGATTGATAAAAGCCCTAAATTTACAGGAAACAAAGAAATATTTCCATCATTGAGTATACATTTTTAGGGCTAAATTAAGATACAGAGCTGAAACAAAGAAGCGGGTGTTCTATATATAAATAATTCAATAAGCAACGAACAGTTCTGTGCCATTAAATGCTGGAGCAGAGCTAGCATGGTAAAGGCAGGGACTGATGGGAAATCTTCTCAAACCCCATGAATGTTGAAAGCGTTAATAACATCTGAGTCCTAAACTTCAAAAAAATTTTGATGTCGAAACATGATTCGTTCGTTAATATCAAATACGTTTCTTAATTCTGTTAAAATGATTAAACACCCTTCAATTTTTTTCATAAAAATTTAATGTAATAAGTGTAATTTTGTAGAATCATTTCCTTTAATTAAATAATTTACACTATTTAAAATTAATTACTTTTTTTAGTGTCTACTCATGTTCAACTCTCGGTATAGACAAAAAAAATAAAAATATATTTATACTTCAAACCCTTCGTTTAATCTGTAAGAGTTAAGACTTTCTGTATTGATATGCAAAATAAGAATTTTGAGACTTTTATGTTATTATCACACTGTAAAACTGTGACTGGTTGAGAGTCTAAGACATGAAGGGACAAGGCTAGGATTTAGGTTTGCAGTAATTTGATAAGTGTGTTGGAAGAAGGCATAGATTTTTCACTGCTCATAAACAGCGTCATGCCAATTTTAAACTTATATAACCAGTAAAATAACCTTCAGGTTTTACCTAAATCCGTGAGCTTTATGCAGTAGTTGCGCTGTAATCTATAGGAGCAGGGTATTGGATGTATACGTGGCTTTGCTTCAATGCCCAACTCTAAAGAAGAGAACAAAAATTGAGCCTACGAAATTCTACGGGTGGAGCTGCCAAGGGATGATCATGCCCACGCCTTCTTCGATTTTTATTCGGAGAGTTGGCAATTAATAGTTGTAGCAGCACAACGGCAATTTAATTATTTGTTTTTCTCCATGTAAACCAAAGAATTCTTAGAAAGTCTGACCTCTTTATTTAAACCCACCAACAGAACGTGGTTAAATAATTAATGTTACACATATGCAAACTACTCAAAAAGTTTGTGGGATGGTATTCTACGTGGGTTTAATCGAAGATTTGAAATTATTGGTTAAACATTTTAAGTTGCAGCTAAAATTTTGAAGTTAGATTTTCAAATTCTAAAATAGTCAAGACCCTCTTTCACTCAGCGATCTTTGGTGGAGGTCAATGAAATATTAGGGGAGCGCACTTTCTCTTTTTCCTTGCCTCCATAAGGCCCCTAGAAAAACCAAACAGAAACCCTAGTATCTCACTTTCTCTTTGCTCAGTCTAATAGACACCCAAAAAAAAAGGACAATTTCTTTTCTTTGAATTAGCCAATTAATAGAGAATTTTTCGCGCGGAAAATTTGCCACTTCAATGTTAAAAAGGGTCCTTGAACTTAGCTCCATATCACGGGCCATTCTTAATAAACCTCGCAAATTAGTTACACCGGTATGATAATTCCCTCAATTAATGAAATCTTATTAGGTTGTTACTAAACATTCTATGATATTCTGCCCTAGATATTATAACCCTGTTCTTTGCTCTTGAGTTATGTATAGCTACCTACTACGGATCACACATGTCTCCTCCATGAACGAACGAGCATATGACAATTACAATCATGAAAAGACATGAAAATTTTACGGGTAGTAGTTCCAGTGTTGTTTTCAAGCGATCGACAAGATTTCTGTTTACCATAAAGGTAGTACGCAACAGAAGACCCCATATGAATAAATGCTCGTATCATATGCATTACACTATGACTATTCTTTTATTTGATGTGACTGCAAATTGCAAAGGTTCATTTAAGTTGTTCTTTAAAAGCCAAACCATTCTTTGTACAACATCATAAAAGTATTGGCCGAACAGTTTCCTCCAACGAAACTTTTGATTCGATTCTTTGTATACACCTCTCATTTGAGTGGAAGTAGATTTTTACCGTTTATGAGTAGAAATAGGCAAAAATGTTTTTGCTATCATATAATAAGATTAAATGAGAGTGTGGAGTAAAGATGACAATCGTGTGGTGTCAATTTAATCCGAAAATTTAAGTTCTAATATATTTTCTTTATGTTAGACTTGTGCCGTATTCGATTCTTAAAAGATCGACTGGACATGTAGTAGCTTTTGAGTGTAGGTATATCCAAACTGTTTTTCAATTTAATTATTGGTGTTAAAAAAATTCTTTGTTAAAATAATTTACGTGGATTATATTGTAGCGATTATCTATATCCACCATCTTATTACACCAATCGATTGTATATATTCTTGCTTACGGTCAACATCTTGCGGTATCTTAGCTTTGGGTAATATGAGCATTTGTATCTTGAATGTAAGCATTCAAATTATTTTATATCTAATTATTAAAAAAAGAAGAAGAAGAAGATATTCTCTAAACAAGAATTTGACTAATATTTTAATTATCAACCCAACTTGTGAGAACTACTATTTACTTCGGTGATATTAATCTCTTTGCATCAATTAGCCACAAAACATTCAAATCCCCTTATATATATATTCTTGTGTGATTTTTTTTTTTTTTTCATATATTAGAATTAACATTTTTATGCTTAACTTCAGCTGAACGTGGTCACGAACCATCTCAACACAGCCCTAAATTCAATATAATGTTAGAGATATAAAAAAAGAAAAGAAAAAACTTATTCCATCAATCGATTATATTCTAGCTTATCGCCAACATCTGCTTGTATCTTAGCTTATTGTCCGGCTGGATTTTTAACCCAAGCTTCTATCAGATTATAGAAGTATTTCTCTCCATGTGAGAGCTGCTTCACGATTCTCTATAGAACAGCTTAAGACAAATCAAAGTGTTAGATTGTCAGTCCTTTTCATTATCTTTTCCGTTTGGTGGTAAGGTTTGATGTTATTTCAAAGGACAAGCTCTAAAATTGATCAATATATACACAAACATACATACATACATACACACGTATGCAATTACAACCAATAATTGTAGAAATCTATAATGGCACAAAGAATTTTATAAACAAGACTCATTTCAGCCGTTGATAGTGAACAGTGAAAAATACTAAACATGAGAGTGTTGTTTATTGATAGTGATACAGATAGACAGAGAGAGAGAAAGTTAATAAGGAACTTTATTTTTTTATCCTTTCCCTTGAGCAACTCTTAATTGAGTACTTCAATTTTAAAGACACTTATCTTTTGTAAATTCCATCAAATAGAGCACACAAAAGTTTGATTGACATCCACCTTTCAATGTAGCCATAAATATTCAAGTTATAGTGGAACTATTATTATTATTATTTTGGTTGGTGTTTTCATGCTCTAAATAGTGAAATTAAATTTCTTCCACTTAG
Organism: Trichilia hirta; assembly: GCA_035221805.1. NCBI lineage: Eukaryota > Viridiplantae > Streptophyta > Magnoliopsida > Sapindales > Meliaceae > Trichilia > Trichilia hirta. The sequence goes on from JAWDEX010000022.1 coordinate 3,076,396, forward strand.
ATTCAATAAATTTAAAAAAATAAAATAAAACATTAAACAGTCAATTTCCACTTGTGAAGCACACCAATGGCCATCACATCATAGAAGGGTTTTACCTTCTCAAGAGGTGATGCAACGGATTTTTTTTTTTTTTTCCTTTTAAACAGTTAATTAAGAGTAGACATTAATCATTTGAAGATTGATATATTTAAATTGTATCATAATAGATCTGATTTAAATAAGATTTTTGACAAATTCATTTTTAATAATTAAGAATAGATATAAAGAATGTCATTTGATTTAACTGATATAATCTACTGAGGTATGAAAGGTTTGGAATTCAAACGTTGCTCACATAATTAAGAATTTAATTTAAGTTATTTCCTTATACTATTTTTTAAAAAAATTATTAAAAAATGATTGCTTACATCTATGTTATGCTACATAAATTTGTTTAAAGATTTCTAGTACTTTTTTAATAATTAAAAGTAGCATGGCCCATTTTTAGTTCAAATGTCTGAATTGTGTTTGTGGTATGATATATTTAATCAAAGCAATATTCTACTATTTGTTTAATAAATAAATGAGTTGGGCTATTTATATTCTAAAAAATACTTTGAGTACTCATAATTTAATAAAGTTTTATATTACAACAACAGTGTTCATCATTCAATTTATTATCAAGCACAAAATTAGGGATGGAAAGTACCCTATAAAAAATATCATACCCATTTTCGTATCTGTTGATGTATAAAGTACTCAAACTTATTCTAAATCCATTTAAATATATATTTACTTTAATCATACCCGTCTCAGATTTGATTAATATTACCTGATACCTATTTAAATACTCGTACAAATAGTTATTTTAATTACATCTAATTTATTATAAATATAATTACACAAAAATTAAAACTTATATTTATTATATATTTTTTTATTAACAAAATAATTAATATGATTTAATGGTAAGTACATTTTTTTTTATCTTGGAAGTTATGGGTTCAAATTTCATCTTCATGATTTCATCAAATAAAATTTTAAGATTTTTATAGGTATTGAGTTTAGTAGGTAATGGATACTCCGGACTGTAAACCCAAACCCATCACGAGTTTAATTTTAATATCTAAATCCGTACCAAACCCATTTTTTCCCTACTCCAAATCGTTTTAATAGGGCCACATAGAGTCAGATAAACCCAACTCATTATTATCCCTACACAAAATCTTATACAACATTGTGTTGTATTTTCCTTTGAAATATAAACAAATTTGAAATGCGAATAGATTTGAATATATAAATTTAAACAGTTTATTAACAATAATTTTGTATTTTTTCCATTACATTTAAATATAAATCACCCAAAAGTAGTATTTTTACGTGTCTTACTCTTATAACTAATTGGACAAATTTTATATAATTAAAAAATAAAATTTGTTAAATTATAATTTGATAAATTTAATTAGATTTTATATTTATAGTTTAATTTAATTTTATTCAAATATAATTATTAACTTTTCAATATTAAACACCTCTCACTTATTCATAAAAAAAGGCACTAAATAAAGAAATTATATTAATCTTGATACATATAATATGAAGTGATGGATAAGAAAATATATAATCAGAAGAATTTGAGAAATTTTTTAATTTTATATAAAATATAATTTTTTTTTATCGAAAAGAGCTGTTGATAAATATTTCTATGTGATAAAAATCGTTTCATTTTTGTTTAGAAACCTTTGAATGAATAAATACTAACAAAAGGAAGTAAAATTTAAAACAAAATTAAAGATAGGGTTACTTTTGTCATCATACGGAGATTAATTTATAAAATTTATTGTAATTGTCAGAATTTTAAATTGCACCCAAAGTTTTCAAAATTGACCCAACAATCAAACATATATATGTTAATGGGCTGGCCATATGAACACATGCCAGCCAAACGGACATTACCCATATCATATTCATAACCAAGAAAACATAATCGAATAAAATATCAAAAGTTACACTAAAATTGTGCCTTTCATATAACAATTTGTTAATTATTATTACGATACAATTTATTGATATTATAATTTTTTGTTTCCTATCTCATAAAAAAATATCCTAAAAATGGTGTGAGAACTTAAATCTCTTCCCCAATAAAAAGAGATATCATCACTAATTATTGAATTGCTAATTTTACCTTTTGTATGACATTACCCTATTAATATCAGTATATCAAGATAATAAAATAATATATCATAGATAGTTACTTGAAAGCATTGTCATTGCATTATTAAAACGATGACTTAAAATTTTCTTAAAAAATGTGCTTGTCAGTCATGCCAATCGATAATGATATCTATTCATGTAATTATATAAAGGTTGTTGGTATAAAATTATTGCATATTATTATTAAGAAATTATGAGAATATTAGTTAATCATTTTTTAAAATAATCCTAAATTCATTTTCTCCTACTCCTCCTTTCAAGCATTTCTTCAAACATCATTAACGCACAATCAAATTTATAAACCCTTTTCTATCTTTTACCATTTTTTTCTAAAATTAAAATTCTTTTACCCACGATACAACCACAATACATGTCACACCTCCAATCATAAGGTTTTTATATAACAATTGTCACAAATTCTCAAAATATGCTCTATAGTATAGAACATACACATCAAACTTATAAGGTATTTAAAGTACATATTATTTTTCTAAGCATCTACATACATCTCAAATTGTATCTTATAACCAAACAATTGTCTATTCGAGGCATTTCACATATTTCTCAAGATATATAATTGTAAAGTTTTATTTACAATGGTAATAAAACGATACAGATATCAACTTAATTAATTATCTCTAGTTGACACAATTATAAATAATGAGTTAAGTACAAGAATGCACCTTAGGCTCTAAATTTTAAGAAAATGTTACTTACACTAAAAAATGCTCACCGAACAGCTGAATTCTCTAAAACTGATAATGTAAAAGGGTGAATATACGAAAATACATTTTGTGAGTGAAAAATAATAAAATTTTTTGTGTGTGTGTGTGTACCTAGCCTCTAAATTCTCTAAAACTGATAATGTAAAGGGGTGAATATACAAAAATAAATTTCGTGAGTGAAAAATAATAAAATTTTGTGTGTGTGTATTAAATAAAAAAGGTTAACAAAAAGATTTTCAAATAATTAAGAATTTAATATGAAATTATAGAAAATAGTTTATAAGTTATTTTAAAATCACAATTTGTTTATTTTAAATTTACTATGCTAATTAAGAACAATCTCATAACCATCAGTGATTTTTTTATACAATTAAAACTATAAGCTTTTATAAAGATTTATTTTATATAATAGAGTAAATATATGAATTTATTTTTAAAATATAACCCACCATTAACGCTGGCCTCAAGCAGTCACATGGCAATAACTATAAGTAACCTCAACGAGACTCATAGATGGGTATAAATTAATCATACATACACTTATTTCATCTATTTATTTCATTTGTGATCTCTACTCATCTAGGTAACTTATCTACATGTCCATCTTATGCTACCATCCTATAGTTACAGTAATAAATAATTCTGATCCACATAGCCATAACCACCTATACATCTATATCAATAATCAGCCTATCGGCAATAGCATTATATCAAATGAAATCAAATCAAAATCAAAATATATATAATCATTGAGGACATATTTCTATGCCTTTATAATTTAAATTTCAAATACAAATCAAAATTATAAAAGGTTATTATATAAAACAATCCAATAGAAATCAACAACAACCAATCCACATCAAAACACATGGCCTCCTCTTGACCTCAATCTCAAATAACCCATCAACATTTCTCAAATATATATATATCAAATAAAAAGTTAGATTTTTAATATCCTAATACATTTCTAAAATACTTAAATTTGATAATATTTTAAAATAAAATACAATAGATAAAATAATCCACTCACAATATAGAAAAAGCATATACTCTCTATCAATTCTCTCATTGTTCGAGCCCCTTTTTGGCGCACTTTGTACCTAATTCATACAAGATTACACATTTATATCAATACAAATACTCGAAGTAAGTAATTATGTATATACAAATGCATATGCGTCCTATTCCTAGTTTTCATAATAAATAACCGAATTCATCACGAAATTATTAAATTCTAGCCATTCAATGCATTTTCACAATTGAAGCCTTTTAGGAATTCATTTATGTCATTTATTGATAAATTCTACCAAATAATTTTGTCGAGTATTTAAAATTTGCTCTTTTCTTGCCATTTTTGAATTTTTTAATCATTTGACTTTTAATTAAATTATTTAATTATCTAATACACTAAATTTAATGGAATTTAATCAAATTTTACTCAATTTTCAAAAAATCTCAATTTGTATAGTGTTGATTACTGTTTATTCTACCCTAATTTTTCAAATCATATAATTTCAACAAGTTAACTATATATAGCATTACTCTACGTTCTAATTAGTGCAGTTGACTTTAAATTTTAATAATTTAAATTAATATAAGTTGTAAATAGTAAAAGTTTAAATTTTTTAATTCGATCAACTTGAAAAATTAACGAGTTATACGATTAAAAAAATTTATCAATTGATGTTTAGTAGCTTTAGAAAGTTTCAATTTACTTTAAATTCAAAGAACTCCTAATTTAAATTCAAGATTACTACTTAACCCACTTCTATTCTTATCTAAATCATGAAAATATTAGCATCATGTTGAAGAGGTCGTCAAATTTAGTTAAGTAGTGATAAAAAATCGAAAGTTTAACGGTTAGATTTGAAAAAAAATAAAAAATATAAAAAGAAGAAGGAGATAAAATATCATACGAAGAAAATGAACAGTTATCTTACTTTTATACTATACAATAAATTTTAAAATGACAAAAGTACTTTTAAGTATTTTAAAAAAAATAAAAAAAAGTAAAATATTCATCCGAACTTTGATTTCTCTTTGATTTCTTTTTACTTAATCCTTTATATGTCTAATTATTAAAAAAAGGGTTTATAAATCAAATATTTTAATAAATAAAAATTTAAATTCAAAATTTGAGTGGTCGTTTAAAATTTTAATAAAATTTTTATCAAATCCATCTAAAATCAATTAATTTTCACCTAAACTCTATTAAAATACCTGATAAACAATAATACTAATAGATATTTTTTAAAAATATCAAAAATATTCCCTAATTGATAAATTGGAGTATATCAATGCATCTTCAATCAAATAAAATCAATGTATTCATTATTAAAATAAAAAATCAACTAAAAAAGTTGAATTCAAATTTAACGTACACAATTTCAAAATAATCCTAAGTTAAACAAAAATAAACTCCGCCCAATGGGAAATAAGATAAATTTGATGGCGGTACACCAGAAGAAGGCGAAGAAACATCTCATGAGTTGTTGGCGACTGATTGCACGATGAGAAATTTTAAACACTTTTCTTTCTTCTCTCTTCCTCTCCTTAACATTTCTTTCCTTTGAAATAAAATAAATTATAATTAAAAAAAAAAAAGTCAACAAGGGTCAAACTCTATAGGATAAATATGGCATATTTTGGTTTAAAATGATTAAAATAGAACGGCCATAAACAGAGGTCATAATCTAATTTTTTTTTAATTTTGAGAAATATATTCATTTAGGTTCCTATAGTTATGTTTACAATTTTAAAAATATGATATTTTGGTCTTTTTTTTTTTCAATTTAAAAAAATTTTAGATTTTAATCTTTACAAAATTTTAGGTCTATTTTTATAAAAATTTAATTTATTATATTTTAAAAAATAAGCAAAGAGTAAGTTTTAAAATAATTATTTTAAAAATAAATTAAAAAAAATATTGTGCTTACTATCATCGTATCAACACTTTATTTAGAAAATAAGAACTAAAAAATTCGCCTACACTTCGATTATTTAAAATTACATGACTTATTGAATTTTATTCCATTTAAATTCCTTTATGGATCTTGAAAATATTATTTTAGATTTTTTATTAATTTTTTCTAAAAGATAATGAGTATTTTATTATTATCGAAACAAATATTTTTATGATCATATCAATAATTTATCCTTCCTAAACTAAATTCTTTTCACAAAGTATTATGAACGCAAAAAAGGCGATTTGTTGTTCGTATCACCTTGCAAGAGGAGTGGTAAGAATAGCATTTGTACGTGCATGCTTATACTATTTCACAGCAAATGATGCTATTGCTGGGTAATTAGTATAGGCATATAGAGACAAAAACACCCAAGCTATGGTCCCATTTCTTATCGGGAAACACTCACTCAGAGAGATGGGACGGCCTTCGCGGTGGTGGGCCTTCCACTCTTTGACCATTAGGAGACGGTGCACGTGGGCAGTATATCACATAGCTGCAATTTTGACCATCACAATGCACGATGCATTTACCGTACTAACGTAACACTATGATTTTCGTCGCATTTTTTACTTTACTTTTGTTAAAAATAAAAGTTTCCAGTTACACTTTCTAAATTTTACTATATTATTCTTTATTTTATTTTATTTTTAAATATTTTATAAGTAACAGAAAACTTAAGAATTAGAAAATATAACAAAAATTTTAACGGTGTTTACGGTATAATCGCGTAGCATGACCCTTACAACACATACGAATAGAATTCTTCTCGGTATGAGTTGTAAGCTTCTGAGTGGTTACATCACCTACATATTAGGGTTATCTGTTAGTACTCTGGATTGTAAACCACCAACGTGAAGAAGAAAGAACAAGCTCTAGGCTTTGATTTTTAGTTCTCAGCTACTTCGTTACTATATTTTCTAGGTCCAAAAGCAAATAGTAGGGTAGCAGTGTTTTGATTCTGAAGACTGGGATCATTCGTTTCACACGTATTGCACGCGCGAGAGAGCTTCCATTTCATAAATTCAGTGAGACCCCCATCCTTTGGGTTTATAGACGCCCGTCAATTACATTCGCCTGACATTTTACTCTTTTTAAGTGTAATGGGAAATTTAAATATAAATAATATTAAAATTATTAATACCTAAATTTTTTTTAAATAAAAAATTTCGCGTATTATATAAATTTATTATTATAATTAATATAAAAATAATATAAAATAGTATTTAATTTTAAATAAAGACTCTTGAAAGACTACCTGAAATCAGAGAGAACGAGTTAAGAGTGAAGCTAAATTATCAGTATATAAATTCCGATACTTAAATCAGTAAATTATTTAAGGCCAAGTTAAAGAGAGAACGAATTAAAAGTGTTTGAGTAATTTACTAACCTAGAATACTGAATTTATGAATGTCAACAGGGAGAGCTAGTCTTTACTGGTTGAACTCTATTTCTCTCCTAAGGTTGGAAAAAGATCCCCTCTACATGTAACAATTTCACCATTTATAAGGCATTTACATGTGTGAGCATCAGAGAACGAGAGTCTGATTAAACAAAATACGGTATGATCATCCGGCAGGTCTTTTCACCACTCTCTTATGTTGTTATAACCCGATTTTATCCTCTGTAAATTTTGTAAATTTTATCTACGCTTATTATTGTTTGTTGTAGATTTTTTTTTTGTAAAAATTCTATCTCAGGTAATATTTTCTATACTTTATCTTTTTATTTTAAGACGTTAAAACAATGTCTTATATTAAATAAGGTAAGGATAGTTGATGTTAAATGATGTTAGAATTATTGTGTTATAATGTGTTTATTATGTTGTAAAAAAAAAGAAGCAAGCATCCGACTTCTGTATGGATGGCTGAGTAAGGGGTCATTTCTTCTCCTCTTGATCCTTGAGACGCATCTTAATAATGTTATTATTATTTATATATGTTTTAAATTTATAATGAGGTCTTGTTATTTGCTTTTATTTGAGTTATTTAAATTTTGTAAGTTCTTATATTATTATTTGTTTATTTATAAACTTATTATACAAGAGTTTTATGAGCCATTCTGATCACACACACACTTTGGTACATGATTGTGGGTTGCAAGTAAAAAATTTTATATAATTTATTTTGACGATTTCATCTGAAATAATATCTAAGGGCATTCATAATAAAAGAAAAAAAGGAAAATAAAGAAAAAAAATTAAATATAAGCCTTGTTGGTAAGGGCTAGGGATGAGTTGTACCTCAATGGCATACTTAGTTATATAGAACAAGTCTTGTATTTAGAAAAAAAAAACACGTGAATACAAGTATTGTTAGTAAGGGCTAGGAATGAGCTGTACTGTAGTTGCATATTTAGCTATATAGAGCAAGACTTATATTTAAAAGAAAAAAAAGAAAGAAAGAAAAGTTAAATAAAAGTATTATTGGTAAGGGTTAGGGATGAGTTGTGCCCCAGTGGCAATCTTAATTATATAGAACAATTCTTGTATTTAAAAATAATAATAATAAAAATAAAATAAAATAGTAATAGTAAGCATTTATAACGTGAAAAGTCTTGTAGGGGTGTCTTAACACCTAATGCCTTAAGACTGACTAGTCTAGGAGTCATTGGTCGATGAACTAAGTTAAAGATGCAATAATTAAAGCCTAAGAAATATTACTTCTAATAAAATA
>JAWDEX010000022.1:3088599-3121891 GCA_035221805.1 Trichilia hirta
ATTAGATAGAAGAAGCAGCATATACATATGAATTGAAACACTTTCATTATTAATAAATATGTACAATACATATTCTACAATAACTTAATACAATATGCCCAAAATCGACAATACGAGTGATTTTAGGGCATACAACACTAATAGTTTTTAAATTAGCACGATGCTCTAAAGCATCTTCTTGAGACTCGTGTGACGTAGCCTGTTTTTGACCATTCACAAAGTGACTATCCGAATACATCGCATTGCTTGGTTATTGACTGGCTAAATATAAATGACCCTAGTTTGTCTTTTATTTTTCATTTTTACATTCTTAACGGAGCCAAGTTACCCTCGTAACTTCTCTGGGCTTTATACTTCTACGTTGCCTGTACTTCTGCGTCGCCTGTATCCTCAGCCACGAAGCCTCTTATGCTATTGTTTTATCATTTGTTTAATTGATAAAATACTACTTCTTTGTTCTTTTTATTACATATTTCTTTGTGACAGTGTCGTGGAAAGTTTCTCACTTGTATTAGGAGAGATTGTAGATCTGGCCTTATTGAAAAGCCTCTAGATTCAAGGTTCCCACTAATTAGTGCATTGTTGGGGCGGCAAGGATAGGCAGAGAGAGGGAGATTGTGAGGCCTATATTATCCCTTAGCCTTAGGAAACATCAGTTCTTTGTGCTATTTACGTCCTAATGTCATATTGTATGCATGTAAAAGATCAGTGCTAATAATGAGAGCTGTCGAGTTGAGTCTTTAGATCAGTCACCTTGAGAAATTATCAAGATCGACCCAGTGCTAAACTCGCCTATGAGCTAGAGTGAAGAGAGGTCTACTACTGATTCAGTACCCGCTCTCAAAATAGAGATTGAATTTGAGGCCAATCAGTTCTCTTCTATAGTCATCACACAGAACCTTGATGTGTATCATGAGACTCTTAAGATAGATAACCTAGTAACCCTGTAGACTCTGCGTAAGAGTGAAGTGCCAAGTCGGCCCCCTCTTAGTAAAGCTGCTTTCAACAAAGAGCTATTTTTGTTGGAAGTGAGACTGCCACTCTAGCCATTTTTTGTCAGCGTATTAGATTCTCCCGTATCAACTTGTCCCCAATTATTAGAGAATCTTAGTTGGTTTATATGTATTATGGTAAGAATACTTTGATGAGCCCCTAAGCATTCCCGAGATAACCTACATATATACGGTAAGAAAAAACCTAGGATCTAATCTCGATTAATACTATTTACAAACTAAGCCGAGAACTTTTAATCTGGTAAGAAGGAATCCTTCCAGCAATAAGTACTAGAAGGATAAATAGTTTTTTATTAGGGACGAATGGAACTTTGTCATAGGAGAAGAGATCTCAAACAGGTTTGGGTCGATATCGGCTTAGTTAGGTCGCCTCGCCCTGAGTTAAGAGTCCAAAAAGAGAATGACTTCACTTGAGGACATTCTTACTAATTAGAAGGAGATCCTGTCAGAGGCTTTTTTGATAGAGTCAAGTTTGATCTCCTCCCACGTCTTGCGTATCACTTCAATCGAATGAAAATGAAGGTAAGATGCCGCAGATGTATTATTGTCCTTGTAAGAGAAATTAAGCCCTTTTAATTTTATTTTGTAGATATGTTGAGGAGAGATCAGTGCGCTTCCATCTCAGAGCGTCTAACAGCTGTGAGAAGAGCTGGTAAAAGGGCAGGGCGAAGTTAGATGCCACCACCCTCTCCCTATCATTGACAGGAAGTTCCAAAAGCTTCTGTAAAAGATAAGAACAAAACCCCAGGTTTACCTCAAGAGACGTCCGACAGTAGCGATAGCCCTTTTCTACTAATAAGGAAGAGACCCAAATTTAAAGAGGGTCAGGATAAGCTGTTGGGAAGTGCTATTACAGCTGCTCGTACCATAAGATCCAGTTTTATCGACATGTCAAAGTTCAGCCAGTACATCCTGATTTCTTTGCCTAGGGTACCAGTACTGATAATTTCTCGTCGCTTCACTTTTTTCCATGCTTCTATTTTAGAGTTTGAGCTCTCTGACTTTAGCAAAGACAAGAGACCATGGTAGCCTGCCTCCTCTCTCTCATTAATGCAGCCGTAACCCTGATAGACGGGGTCATTGATGAGGAGGTAGGGGTCTTTCTCCTGAGGTGGCGATCAACTATGTGCAATACTTCTTGATAATGATAGGCTTTACTCCCGCCTTGTCTTCTCTTTTCAAGATTTTATATATGCTAATTGTTCTTTCTATAGATCGCCCACGTGCTCATCCGACAATAAGAGCAGATGAAGCCACACATTTAGGGTGCAACTACCTAAGGTCGGGAGAATGAGTGACTAAAGAAGGAGATTATTAGTTTGAATAAGAAATTAGAGAGGAATTACCAAGGTAGGCAAAGATCAGGAAGGATCTTGAAAAGAGAGTCAGGATGGTAAAATCGAACCGAGAGATTTTACAACTGAAAAATGATCTAGAAACACTAAGATGAATAAATAACACCTCTGTCGACCTTTTTTATAGCAGGGATAATACTATTAGGGGCTTCTAGGAGAAAGTTGAGAGGTTAAAAATGGATGTGCACTCTTAGGGTCAAGAGTTGCTGAAGTCGGAGGCCATTGTTTGAAAGCTGCAGGCGAAACTCTGTTCTATCTATGATCGGGTTCAAGATCAACACTAGGAGGGTGAATTGTTAGGGCTTAGGAAAGTTAGTACTTGGTAGAGAAATGCCTGTCTAAGGTGAACTTCGACTGACTTTTTACAGAGTTAGGTATCAAAAGGCCCTTTGACGAAGCATCTCCTCAGGCGAGGGTCGAGCCACCACTAAAAACTCTTATTACTGTGGAAAATAAACCACAACATCAAGAGCCTGCTAAAATTTCTCCTGTTCTACTTTCTGCTCTTGATACCGTCCCAGCTTGCCTTGAGCAACAAGCTTCTCCCTGAGATCCTCTACTTTTTGGTGTCAGCACTGAGGCGATGGGCAAGCCATTCAACGCAAGCAAGAGGTCTAGCAATTAGCTATAGGAAAAATTACAACCATAATAGATGCATAGATTTTCCTTTCTTTTTTATATATGTATTAATGCCTTTATCTTTTGAGTAATCGTGGAAATATGTATATATATTGCTTATATAAATACAACGTTTATTTTATTCCATATAAGAAAGAAATTTCCAGCAATACTTTGCCTTAATTTATTTTGCGAATAATATGTATACCTTATCATGGTGACGAATAAGTAAATAATATGCTAAATAGCCATGCCGTTTTGTATTGATAAAATGAAGGATTTAGGGTTAATTTTTATCCTTGTCGAAGTAACTACGGCAGTGGCAGAAATCATACGGAGTATAATTCTATCAAAGCGATATAATAGGGACCCGAAGGGACCATTTTTATAGTTTTCATGATGCTATCTTTGCCGTTGAGATAAAATAGTGTAGATAAAATTACTGATCTCACATTTATAGGAGTAACATTGAATAAGTATATAGAAATTACCGATCTTATATAAGTTAGATTAATGTTAAATAAATAGGTAATAATTACCAACCTCATATAAGTTGAAGCAATGTCGAATAGGTAAATAATAATTATCGATCTTACATGAGTTGGAGCAATATCGAATAAGTAGATAATAATTATCGATCTCATATGAGTTAGAGCAATGTCAAATAAGTAGATAATAATTACCGATATTATATGAGTTGGAGCAATGTCGAATAAGTAGATAGAAATTACCGATCTCATATTCGTTGGAATAATGTTGAATAAGTATATAATAATTGCCGACCTCGAGTGAATTGAAGTTATTCCAAATAACCGATTACTGAAGTAGGAGAAGTAGCAACTTTATTATCGCAGTAGAGCAATTATTGAAACTAAATAGACTCAAGTAGTGTCATAGAAATAACTTGTTAATAAGAATTATTTTTTTTTATAATCGTGGCATATGCGCATAATAAAACAATCAAAGTAGATGCAAATATGAACTGGTGTTAAAACAGTAATTATAGAGTCAATGATTTTATTTAGATAAAATACAATCATTAAGGGTAATACAATTTTAATAGCTCGATATTCCATGACTTTTTAACATTTTATCCATCAGGGTATTGCAATTTGTAAACCCTAGGTCATCTTATATCTACGATTCAATATGGTCCTTCCCAGTTCAGACCTAATACGCCATTCTCGGGAAACTGATTATCAATTTTAATTCATTTAACAACTAAATTACTGATACAAAATTTTTGGAGTTGGACCTTCTCATCATAGTACCGAGCTATCCTTCTTTGGTAGGCATCTATTTTTATTGCGGTAAGATCTCACCACTCTTCTAGTAGATTCAATTTGAGTTGCCTCAATTATTCATTATGAATCTCATCGAAATATCTGACCCAAAAGCTTAGAGTGCCTATTTTTATCGGTGTAACAGCCTCAGCACTATAGGCGAGTTAAATGGGATTTTTTCCGTCGCTATTTTTGGGGTCGTCCTAAGGGCCCATAGCATTTGTAAAAATTCATATACCCAGCTTTTTTTATAGTCCCCTAGTTTTTTCTTCAGTAGCTGTTTGATTAACTTGTTTGTAACTTCAACTTATTCATTGGCCTTGGGATGAGCAGGAGAGGCGAACCATAAATTGATGTTTAGTTCGTCGCAAAAACTTCGAAAACTAGCGTTGTCAAACTGCTTCTAGTTATCTGTTATTATAATGCGAGGAATATCGAAATGGTAAATCAAATAATTTTTAACAAATGCAGTAGTCTTCTTTTCGATTATTACAGCTAAAGGTTTAGCCTCTATCAACTTGATGAAGTAGTCTACAGCGACTATAAAAAATTTTATCTAGGCTCGTCTTGTAGGCAATGGGCCAATCAAATCAAGCCCTTACTGCACAAATAGCTAGGAGCTGATCAACGTAGTAAGCCTCTCTGGTGGATGGCCGATGGTAGCACCGTGTAATTAATAGTCTCGATATTTTCTAATCGTTTTGATTGCATTTCTAAGAAAGGTAGGCCAATAGTATCCTTACCTCAGAATTTTATAGGCTAAAGTTTATTCGCCCCCGTGGTTGCCACAAGAACCTTTATATACTTCTCATAGTACCAAGTTCATCTCGTCCTCACCCAGACATCTCTAGTAGAATAAACTATAATCGTGTTGATAAAGCATGCCTTTAATAATGGCATACCGAACTGCCTAATTCTTAATCTTATAAGCTTATTTCTTATCCTTCGGTACTTTTTCTTCTTACAGGTATAACTTTATGGGAGTTATCCAGGAAGAAATGTCTTATATAGTAAGCAGCTGCCTCGGGCAGCATCTTCCTCTATGCTCTTCTTGATTAAGACGATTATTGGTATAAGCCTAGGAGCCTTCTTATAGAATATGTAGGCTAGTTTAAAGAGCGCATCGACTCGAATATTTTTGATTTTAGAAATTTGCTCAACCTTGACTCGACAAAATTTTTTCATTTGTTCATGAGCCAGTGTAAGATAAAGCTGCATGTTGACATCGATTGCATAAAATTAATCGTTTACTTGTTGCATTACAAGTTGTGAATTTTTGTTTATTTTAACATTATTATCACAAAGTAGGAGAGCTATTTATATTCCCGCAAGGAAAACTTCATACTTAGTTTTATTAGTAGTAGCGAGAAATTTGAACCGTAGTGTGCTCATGATTTTCTCATCCTCAAGGCTTTCAAATACAATTTTCGCTCTACAACCCTGAGTATTCAAGGCCCTATTGATGAAAATTTTCCAAAGTCTGGGTAGGTAAGACAATTGCTCTCCTCCCTCTCCGGTGTCATGGGATTGTCTAACTAACAAGAATTTCAAGACGGCGTGTTTGATGATAAAGTCAGCCAAAACTTGTCCTTTGATGGCCTTTCGTGATATAAATTCTATATCGAATTCACTTAGTTAGATGCTCAATTTGACCAACCTTTCTAAAAGGTTGGATCGATGCAATATTTCTTTGAGGGGCTGGTTAGTGAGGACGATGATGGGGTGTGCTTAGAAGTACGGCCGAAATTTTTTGGCTGCAGTGACCAAGGCCAGTACTAGCTTTTCATATTTTGAGTACTTGGTTTTTGCATTAGAAAATGATTTATTTATATAATAGATCAATTTTTGTATCTTGTTCGCATCTTTCTTTGCTAAGTTAGTGCTGACTGTTAGTGTTGTATGCCCTAAAATCATTTGTGTTATCGATTTTGGGCATATTGCATTAAGTTACTATAGAATATGTATTGTACATATTAATTAATAATAAAAGTGTTTCAATTCATATGTATATACTGCTTCTTCTATCCAATCATACTAGTGATAGAATGTACATGTAAATCGTCTAAGATAATAAGTTATCTAAATTGTTTTTTACAAACGTAATATCAACTGAGCATTGATATTGCATAGTAGGCGCATTGAATGTCTTCGGTGAATATCATGAGATGACATTATAGTCATATCATTAGGACATTAGTATGGAATAATAGTTAGAGAACTATTATTTGAATGTGACCAAAGTATGGTGAATTACACGAATGTATGATGTCAATGATTCATCATTAAGTTATAAGGGTGTGTTAACTACTCTTCAGACCTTGGACGTCATAGTTATTAATTAGTATAAATGCACATGGTTCATATGGTGTATAAATACGAGACAGAAGCCAGTTTATTCATGTATTGTTTATATCGAGTAGCAAATAACTATCAAAAAGAATCTGTTAACTCGATATAGCAGATTTTGAGGTACTGTTGACTCGATCCAGATTTGAGTTCTCAGTCAAATATTAGTAAACGACTGAAAATAAAGTCTTTGATCAAAATACGAATGTCATACGAAGAGTTCGTAGTGATAAGTTCAGTTCGTACTGACTAATTATCCGAATAAAATTAAATTGAGGTTTGACATTCGTAAGTCCTGATTTTGTTAGGATTAAATGAACGAAAGGAGATTATTCACACAAAACCTATAATTAGGAATAAAGTTCGATGAAGTTTTTATTCATTATGAGTTAGGGACTATGACACATTACTAGATGTCAATTATAGTCATTGAGCATTTGAATAGTTCGAATTGAGGTCAATGAGATTGATTTTAGGTCACAGCTAACATCATAATGAACCTAAGAGATCAAAACATAAACCCTAAGATTATTCTTGCTATGAGAGAGACTAAATAATATCCGCAATAGAGTTAACACTCTTGAAGATATTATTTGGCTAAAAGTCGTAAATGATTTATGCGTTAAATTGTTTAACAAGATGAGAACTTGAAAATTGACCTTATTGTAATTTAGAGTAAATTACAGTATTCTATAAATATGTAGATATTTAAACAGAATTTATGATTAATTTATAATTTTTAAAAGTCGAAGGGCTTTAATAATATTTTACACTTAGGTCCTGAATAATATTATTCAAGTAGAGACTTGAATGATATTTTATAGTTCAGGGATTTCAATGATATTTACCACAAAATTATAAAATCAGAAGTAGAATCGTTTCTTCTTCTCCAGAGACTCAGTTTCAATTTTTCAGCTCCCTCTCCAATTCTCTCGTTCTCTCTTTCGAATTAGCCAATCAGCAGCAAATCAAAGGCATTTGATTTCTCAGAGGCATCATATTATTAGTACTGCACTTCATCAGAGAATTACTAAAGGTTAGTGATTATAAATTAAATGTGTTTAATTTGCGAAACTGTAGAATAGTCGATAAAATTATTGTTTCTGCTGCGTTCTGTGGCATGTATGTGATCACACACACGCACATCAATAGTATCAGTTCAGGTGATTACTCACTAATTCGAGGTTAATAGAGATCAAGGGTTTAAGTCGGTAGAAGGGCAGGCCAATAAATTGGCAATACACTTTACTCGTTGGGTTGGATCCAAGAGTTGGAGCCCAAGCCTAAACGTTGGAGAGTTGAGCTGACAAAATTGCCGGCCTTTTTGTTGGAATCACCCCCTCAACTCTTAGGCTATCAACTCCTTGATCAAAAATGGATCCGTCGATTCATTGGCTAGGCTCCCTCCACGATTCGAACCCTTAAACTCTTTCAAATTCGAATTATAGAGTAGCCATCTGAGCTAATCTACGATTCAAATTTGAAAGAGTTCAAGGGTTCGAATCAAGTCGTAACTCTACGATTCAAATTTGAAAGAGTTCAAAGGTTTGAATCGTGGAGGAGCCCTAACCAATGAATCGATGGATCAGCCTCCAATCAAGGAGTTGATAGTCCAAGAGTTGGGGGGATAATTCCAACACTGACGGCGTGATCACTCACTGTTAGATACAGGAATAATATTTCTCCCGGCCTCAGACTCGTTAGCATAGAAATTGTGGCAAGATATTATTTCAACTCTTGAAAGCTGGCCTCACATTCTGGCATCTATTCTGTTATTTTTTCCTTTTTAATGAACTGAAAAAATCTTAAGCACTTATCGGTTACTCTTAAGATGAATTGATGAAGGGCAACGACCTTTCCAGCCAGACTCTGTATTTTTTTTTCTGTGAAAGGTGACTTTAACCCCAGGATTGCCTTTACCTTCTAGTGATTGGCCTTTATGCCACATTCGCTTATGACGAATTTCAAAAATTTTCTTGAGCTGACACCAAAAGTACACTTTTCTAGATTCAGCTTTATGTTGTATTTTCTTAAAAGGGTGAAAGTTTTTTCTAGATGTTTGATGTGGTCATGCCTTTCTTCTAACTTAGTAATCATGTCGTCTATATAAACTTTTATAGATGAATCTATTAGAGGCTTGAATACCCAATTGACTAACCATTGGAAGGTTGTCCCGGTATTATTTAACCCAAATGGCATCACTTGATAATATTATAATCTCTGATCGGTGATAAAAGAAGTCTTTTCCTCATCAAAAGGGTGCATAGTTATTTGATTATATCCAGAGAAAGTATCCGTAAAACTTAGCAGATAGTGCCTAGCTGTAGCGTCCATCAGCTGGTCGATCTTAGGCAGAGAAAAACTGTCTTTCAGACATGCTCTGTTGAAGTTGGTAAAATCAACACACATTCTCTATTTTTCGCTCACCTTCTTTATCATGACTACATTAGCTACTCAGTCAGGATAATAGACTTTCCTAATGAATCCTACCTTCAGAAGTTTGTTTACTTCATCATGAATAGCCTCTCTTCTCTCTTGGTTAAATATGTTCTTTTTCTGCTTTACAAGTTTTATCAAGGATTGTGCTCCTAATTTATGTGTGATGACTTTTGGGTTTATTTCAGGCATGTCATCGTGGTTCCATTCAAAGACATCTTTATTTTAGCGAAGGTACACTTTCATTAATTGGGCCTCGTTATGGCTGAGATGGGTGCTGATTCGAACCGTTCTTTAGTGGTTAAATTTGTCCATAGTTATCTTTCTCAATTTCTCCTGTCGATTTGTCATCTCATGTCTCAAGCTATCATCCCCAGTTTGGTCCTTATATTAATCTTGATGTAGCTTAAAAAAGTAATAAACAGCCTTGAAAGAGGCTGTAAAACATGATTATGCTTTCCTTTGACTTTCACCCACTATGTTAATTTTATTACCGATCTAAAATTTAAATTTCAAATAATGGATACTTTTTATTACTTTAGTGGCTTGGAAAAATGGTTAACCCAAAATAATAGAATACAGCATCCATAGATGATGTCGGCTGAACTTGTCCCCTATAGTCACTAGCAAAGACACCACACCTAGTGGTATGACACAAGATTCCTTAAAATCATGTAAGGTGAATTTTGAATTTCTTAGCCTCACGCCTTCGATACTCAGCGCTTTCAGGGTGTCCTTAAAGATGATGTCGGCCAAACTTTTTATGTCAATGAGGATTCTGTTGATTTTCTTTTCCCATACCTCCATCGTTACTACTAGGGCACTATCATGGGGATAATGCATGACTGCCTCATCCACATCGATAAAAGTAATTGGCATTGATGCAACTCTTGATTTTTTGAATTCTCGAACATTTATGATATAAAAGTCATTACTTGGATTTAACAGCGAGTATCTAGAATAATTTTTTTTAAATCAATTTGAATTTTTTTCCATAATAGTCCCACTCAATATTACTATAGCCTACTATTTTTTGGTTGAATCGGACTCCCTGGCCTCGAGGTTAGCCACCAGATGGTTTAAGTAGCGATTCTTTATTAGAAGATCAATTTGTTTCTTCAAATAGAAATCATTATCGGTGCTATATCCGTAGCATCCATGGTAATCTCAAAATTGACCATTAGGAATATCAGCCCTCCTTAATCTAGTCAGGGTTGGCTCTGTCATATAAAGCTCGTTATCTCTAGCATATTGCAAGACTTATGAGAGAGGAACATTCAACAGAGTTTCGCCCACTTGACTCACCCAATGGAGCTCTTTGTTTAAGGTGGGCTTCTTAAATATATCTCTTTGCCAAGAGTGTTGAGGATACCCGTCGTCCCTATTATTCCAATTGACATGCTCGCGCTTTCTCGTCTTACCGTTCGAGAAAAGTGTCTTTTCGTTTTGCTCATAGTAGTTAACCTTTTCCTCCTGCTTTCTCAAGAATACCAGATTCTCAATATCCATCTCATCAAGTAACTCCCTTCGGGCGGCCTCATAGGTGATAATTGATCGCTTGTTAATGGCATACCATCTCCTCTCTACTCGGAGCCCTCTTCTTAACCCCTCTAATGCCAGCAAATGGTGAAAAGCCCATAATTATATTACCTCCTCATGATACCTCAATACAAAATTTTAAAGGCTCTTAGTGGGGCTTTGCTGTGATCTCAATGATGAGCCATAAGAGAGCACTCACGCTACAAGTGGTCCGAACGATGCCTCAAAATTCTTCTACAAAATTTTAACTTAACTATCAAAAACTTTCAATAGTGCTTTTAAGGAGGCTTCTAAACCACATCTTAAGTTTCTCTTTCAACATTAGTGGGAACAATTGACATATCTGGGGCTCATTCAATACTTGAATATATATTATTTTCCTGAATATGTCTAAATATATGGTGAGATCTATCTTTCCTGTATAGGCTGTGATCTACGGCATCTTGAACTTTTTAGAGATGGCTAACTTTAGTATATTCCTGATAAAGGGGGAGTCGCCGTATTTCTTCGCTTTAAAATTTTTTTCCATTTTTTTAAGAAAACTTGCCTTCGCTCCTCTTATCCTAATTTTCTCCAATATCTTCCTTAAACAAGTCTTTATAATCTCAGAATCAGCAGGACAGACACTGTAATCCCTGAATCTAATCTCGTTGAGTTGTAATTGCAGGTTAATCGTAGTGCATCTCGACTTAATACCTATTATTGGGTCTCTTCTGGGATGGCACAGAGTGGCGAACACCATTGATTTATCACAATCATCCATCCTCTTGCCGACATGGATATCAGCCTTGTCTTTCTCTTTTTACAGGTTAGTGAAATGAGTATTCATGAAAGTAGCTCTCCCGGTTAGATACTAGGCTTTTTGACCCCTCTCTTATTGTGGATAGTCGACCCTTATCTCTGAGGTTTCTAGTATGGTTTAGTGTCTTCTTACGCTTTTCTGCTACTACATTAACGTCCTTAACCTCGCAGCCCCCCTTTTCAGCTATTGATTTTTTCGTTCCAACACAAGTATCTTTTGATTATTCATTTTTTTCGCATTTTATGCTCCGCTGGCCCTCCTTTCATCTGCCATGACCCACATCCTTCGATTCTAACAGTCGCTCAATTAGCCAGACCTATGGTAGAATGATCATGTACCTTATTTTGTCGAACGATTCTGTAGCAGTCCCCTTTTCACCAATACTAATAGGACCTCTATCCTTCTCTATTTGCACTTTCTTAGAAAGACTACTATGATTATACCCTGCTATTTTTACACATAACACTTTTTAGGTTCCCTGTTTAAGCTTTTAGCTTTTTTTCTCACAGATAGCATCAACTATTAATGCCTAAATTCTCTCTGAATGAAAAATTCAGTGCACCACATAGATTTTATTATTTTGGTTAATGTGGAGACCATGAAGAATAGTATCTAGCTTCAGACAAAGACTCTTGGAGAACTACCTAAAATCAAAGAGAACGAGCTAGGAGTAAAGCTGGATTATCGGCATATAAACTCCGATGCTCAAATCAGTAGATCATTTAAGACCAAGTTAAAGAGAGAACAAATTAGAAGTTTTTGAGTAATTTACCTACCCAGGATGTTGAGTTTGGGAATGTCTACAGAGAGGGCTGGTCTTTGCTAGTTCAACTCTATTTCCTTCCCAAGATTGAAAAATGATCCCATGTATATGTGACAATTTAACTATTTATAAGGCTTTTACACGTGCGAGCATCGAAGAATGGAAGCTTAATTAGACAGAATAAGGTATGGTCATCTGGCAGATTCTTTCACCACTCTCTTATATCGGACTAAGGTGATGTAATAAATATTTACAATTTATAGAATAAAATGCCTCTTAATGTGATGGGACGCTTAAGTTGTTCCTTGAAAAATATACTCGCTTATCCCATCCAATTTTTTCGTTATTGAAATGTCGAAATTGAGTTGCCTCGATAATTAAAGTGACAGTCGGAATATCGAGATGACCAAAATCAGATCAAATTATCCGCTTAATAACAATTAAAATTAAAAAATACGGAATCGATAAAAACCATCAACAGAGGTAATGATTCAAACTTTTATGCTTATAATGATATAACTTCCACCAATTTAGATATAAATTATATATGTAATTTTGTAAGTATAAAATTATTCATAATCAATTAAATATTTAGATGAAATAAACTAAATTTCTTCCCAATTCACGTCATGGACTTTAAATTATTGAATGCCTGACTACATTTATAAATTTAGTTTGTTTTGCATAAAGTTTTGGCAATTTCCTCCGTATAAATAGCCAAAGAAACTGAAGATTAAGAAAATTAGGAAAATGGATTGTTTCCTTGTGCCAAAGTACATAAACAAATTTAATGCAAATTGCATAATGTGATATATACTGTCCTATTTATGTTTTTGGTTTAAATAATTATCTCAAATCTAAATAGTCTATTAATAGAAGTTTACATTTGAGGGAACTGAGAAGAGTTGCAGAACATCAAATTGCTGTCTACGACGATACCATCTGTTGATTTTTTATTCATTGCATAATTAAGCTTTTGAAAAATTTTAAATAAAAATTTAGGAAAGTAATTATTGTAAAAAAAAAAATTACATAATTACAGCAACCAAACTAAACAGTAGATTAATGGAGTAAATTTAAAATTGTAAAAAAATAAGATTTCAATTTGAAACAAGTTGAAAAGTGTCTAATCATCGGGTACAGCTTACATGTGATCACCATTACTACTTTAAACATGCATTTGAATAACTCTAGAGTTGACAAGACCACACCAAATGGATCCTACAAAGAAAAGATACAAACAAAATAATCATCACCAAAGTTTTCAAGTTTCTTCCGGAATGCATGAATTAATATCTCCGGCCCCTTTTCAACTTTTCACACTCAACACTCAAAAGACTTATCCCTACATCTAGTCCTTTCTTTGATTTTATTTATTTTAATACCGATATATTTGAAAGATCAACCAATATTATTTAGGAGTGTTGATATATATGGGCATGTATAATATAATTAGAGACCAAAAATATGTATTCACATGGGCATTTTTAGTTCTCATATCTTTATAATTATACTGGAGGGAGAGTAAAGAGGTGAGCTCCATCTACGTTTGCTAGTAATGGTGCTCCTAGCTTACTCTTTTTTTAACAATCATTTATAATTTCTTGTTTTTTAACTACTTCAATTAAGAGATTATGGTTTCATTGATATGCTTTTCATGAATAGATCATTACTAAATATAAAAGTAACGTACAAGTTTATATGAATATTGAAAAATATTAGAAGTTGATTATTCTAATTTTGTTTCAGTGAACATAAGTACATAACAAGCTCAAGCTTTGCAAAGTCTTGCACGAAAGAGAAATATATAATTTATAACTAATGGTAAACCCTAACAATAATTCTCTTCGCTATTTACATTTAGAAGAATAGATTGGACGAAGAAAATGAAGAGATCAAGCTTAATATTGGCTACAAATTTCACAGAAACTGTCTTAAGAATGCTTGACTTCCATGTTCCAAATTTGCAGCAAGAAGTTTATATAAGAATATGCCAAAGATATTATAATTAAGCTAGATAGATAGATAGCAACTCCATTTTATTCATTTTATTCATGCCAGCAAAGGAGCATGACCACACATCTTCTGATAATGTACAGTCTTCCTTTCTGTTCTCTAATATATCCTCCAAGCTTTCTGCATGATATCTTCTTCTTGGAGTCTTTCATGGCTGCAGCAGTTCTGCTCATCTCTATTTTTCTAGCCAAATTTTGAAAGAGTGAGAAAGAAAAGAGAGAGAGAGAGAGAGAGAGACAAAACACAAGAGAAAGTCTCAAAGCTTTCGAGAGCTTTAAGTTTCAACAGCTTGATGTATGTAATATTGATTATTGTAAGCAATGTTTTGATATGATGCAAAGGGCAAAGTTCATAACTTCTTATATAATAAGAGAATAATGTGGTCCAAAGTTTTCAAAAATATTATTTAATAAAATATTGTAACCGTATTAATTTTGGCCCCCCTAACCATTCTTTCTAGTAGTGCCACCTCATCATCTTCATCAAAACTAATGTGGGTTTTCACCCACCAAGACAGTTGGTCGGCCATTGATATATCACGAGATGGAGAAAATTTAATTAAAAATTTAAAAAATCCCAAGGTTAATATTAATTTTTTTTTTTCAATTTCTTAGATATTTGAGCATGCATCTCAGTTGCCATGTTTTCATGACTATGTTATCATTTTTCTCGAAGAAGCTCTGATGTTTCCCTGTCATGTCTTGTTTGACTGCACATTGTATTAAGTCATTATTCTTTTTTCCTTTATTATTTCACCAATTCATTCATCTCTCTCTATACCAACTGCTATCAATTTGTGGAAAATGTTTTCTAAAAAAAAATCAATTTCCCTCTTATCTACTTGGTGTGGTCCACTGAGATCAAATTGGAATCTATGATCAAACTAGAAAATAGTAATATTGTTTTACTTCACACATTATCATTATAAACATGCACTCTTTCTTGTAACTGAACCCATCTCACAGGTCATTGTCTACAACCCTAAATTGGTGTGGTTCAATTTGCTTGAGTCTCATTTATGTACTGTTTAATTTCTCAACAGTTAAAAGTTAATAAATTTATTTGAATTTTTTTTTAAATGGCAAAAAACATCTCCAATACTTAAATCTATTATATTCAAATTTAATAAGTAAACTTATAAAGTTGTATACTGATTGTGATCATTTGAGATTAGAAGAACGTCTTATAAATTCTATAAGACTGATTAAGATTTTATAAATAATTTCAATCTGAATGGGCAATAATCCTCGTGTAATAATTTAATTGGATTATAATCCCTGCCCCTTGGAAGGATCATAGAACTATCCTATCTGTGATTATAGTAAATTAAATTCCACTCTTTATCCAATTAGGCAGATTTTCTCGAGAACATAAAAACAGAAGAAAACAAGGGAGACTATACATATTTAACGCCATTAGTTTATATATATATATATATATATATTGAAGCTCAAAACTCGAAAAGAAAAAAGAGGGCATAAAATCAGAGTGATGAGTTCTATAAACCCGACAAATTAATTAATAGATAATGTAATTTAATTTCCTTTAAACTGTGTCATTACTGTTAAACCCCAGCATAATCCCACATGTTTTGTCTTGTGCTTCATCCACACCCCTTATCCCTTCTAAAACTTCTACGGGGCTTTCACCAGGTCATTCATTACGAAAGGAAGGAATCTTCGCTAATGGAATGACTGCACAAAATTTCCACTCCAATAATTACAAATTCAAAGATCAATTGTTAATTTCTAAAATTTGGAAGATTGTTAATGTCAAGTTTTAAACTAAATTTTTTTTTTCTTTTAACCCGAAACTCTAACTTTGATTAGATCCTTCAAATCCTTCAGACGACACCAAATCAGAACATGTCTAGTCCTATGCCGTCCCCCCCCTCTCTAAACACGCACTTATTCATAATTTCCGTAGAAGTAACAACTAGACTAAGAATCAAACTCAAAATCTCAAAATCAAAGACTGCGTCACCTCAACAAAATTTTATCTATAATGTTAATTAACTTTTTACATAAGGTGGTGATTAATGTTGAAAATATATATGTATATAGACTTTGCTTTTCTATATATTTGATTTGTTAGATAAAATAAAGTCTCTTATTTGCTTAAACATGAGTAGTGAATAAAAAAACTTAATAATAATAAAAGATAGAGTGTGAAATTATGAATGACTCATTAAATTGATCATAATTTAATATGTTCATACGTGACGTTTGATTTTTTGCTTAAGAAAATATCAAAAGATATTCTTAAATATTCAAAATCTCAAATCTTTGAGTGTTAAGACAAGATTCGATATAGTCAAACAAGTATTTTAATTAATCATGAATGTAAAATAAGATAGATTCAGATGGGCAACTAAAATTTACAAATCATAAACCAATAATGAAGTTATTAAAATGAAAACTAGTTTACAAAAAAAGCAAGAGATCAATTTATGCAATTGAAAGCATTGGTAATGATAGTTTATGTTGTTAGACTATGTATATAAGAGTTGTGTTGCACATGTAATTGTTTTTTATAAATTTTTGTATACAAATTGATATGAGAGATTACTATTAATTAATAACAAGAAAAAATTAATATTATTAATAATATTAATTAAATAACAACTAATACTATTGGTTTGTCCATAATAATTTTTATATACAATTTGTATTTTTATTATTATTTTATATATAATTCAATATGAGATTCTAATTAGCCTACATTAATTTGATGATATTATACCAATAACCCAACATGATTCATTTTATATTTCTAACTATAAAAATATTATTCACTACTATTCACACTCTAAAATAATTCGAAATAAAGTGATCAAATAATACATTAAGGTGAAGAAAAAAAACACTTAGCCTTACCTAATTTTTAAATACTTGCTTGACCCCATCAAGACCAATGATCCATCAAGCTTAAAAAAATATAAATAAATCCCCCAAAAAATAGAGATAAGGAAATTAAAAATTTTGTTTAATTAAAGAAGACAAAACGAGAGAATTGGAAATTATAATACCAAATTAAGAGGAATCCATTATTACAAAACACAATGGGTCATATATACATGTTTTTTGTCTCTTAATCAAAATTATTTTGTTTGCTTTGCTGTCTTTGGATATATATACACACACACACTTAATTAATTTTCATTTGTATTATTTGTATGTAATAGAAAATTACACAGCTGCAGGGTACAAAGAAGGCTGGTCGGCACGTGATAATCTCGTGAGAGACATGGTCTCTGCCTTTCATATTGTAGACAAACTTGATTATTGCTATTGTTCTTCGTGAACCATCTTTTCTTTTGTCGACTTGATGTTCCTTTTCATTGCATCCTTGTATATATATATATATATATATATTTATTTATTTATTTAAAAAGAAAAGATATTAATGACAAAAATTTAATAAGATTTAATTAATTAAGAGGATTGTATTCGTATCATTGTCTTGGTTTATTCAAAGATTACATAACTTAGGTTATCCTCCGGACGTCCCTCCAGTGTACGGTTCATTCAATGAATAATGCTTGCGTAATTAATTTTATTTAGGATTCACTAAATCTTACTTAATTAATATTAATTAGTAATATTATCAATCTCGATAAATAACATACCGAGTATCTGGATGAAATTAGCATCAGTGGAATTAACTACAAATTAAGCAAATTAATGTACGAATCGTGATATTAATGATTGACAACTGTAGAAGATTTTGTCAAAACATCTGTACATACAGTTTCTCATGAATTCTTCTACGAGCCTTTGAACATAATTTAAAAAAAGAAAATCATAGGAAAATGAAAACAAATAATAAATTCCACTGTAGAAGATTTTGTGAAGACAGCTAGCTAGCTTAATATAATTCTTTTGACTCTCTTGTATGTAGATGTATGTATGCATACTTTTAAAATATGAATTATGTGTAATATGAATATTTTTTTTTCTTAATTCAATTATCCGTCCTTATTTCAATAGTGTTCAATAGAATTGTTTTTATTTTTTAAAAATATATTATTTAAATAAGAACAAAATTTTTAAATTTTTTGTATCACCTCAAGAAGTTTTATCAATTAAATTAATTAACATCTAAATTTATTATTAACACTGTGAACTTGTTTCAAACTTTATAATTACGAAATAAAGTTTATTACTATTTTTCACATAGTAAGGATGTAAAACTCCCTCGCATATAAAAAAAAAATTCAAACCATTTAAAATATTGGAGTAATAACATTCAATTTTTTCTTATTTTTTTATATAAAATAAATTGCTAACTTTTATTAATATAATTGAAATATCTTTTAGAATTATTAATTTAATTATTTATTCTTAAAATATTTGGTCAAATTTTAATACGAAAAAGATAATATGGTTATTTTAATAGGCATCATAATCAATAACTTATTTGACATAAACAAATAAATCAAATCTCTGTTTAAGAAAGTAAAAACTTAAGGGACCTAAATGTTATAATTACAATTCAAACAAAGATTCATTGTACAAGCCCAACTATTTTGTTGGGCTCTAGAAAGATTTTTCTTTAGCCCATACAAATCACAGTATCAGCATGTTGGTAGGATTTTAGGCTTGTTCTGTTTAAGTACTAATGGGCTTAAGGGCTTTGTTTTGTGGCTCCAGTCTGAGAGGATAACGTCATGACAATAAATAATACTAAATATTAAGGTTGTTCTAATTATTAATTAATAGATTAATTAGGACAATTAAAACAAAATGTTATCACTCTCAATATTCAACAATTTTTTAACACTTTGAACAATCTAATTTGACTATTGAGAGAGTAGAGAGTAAAAATGAAATTGAGAGGAAAAACAAAATGTCAGGGCTTTATTTATTGTTCTAATTATTAATTAACAGATTATTTACAACAATTAAAAGAAAAAGGATATGGATTTTTGGATTTTTATGTTAAGAATAAGAAAAGAATGAGTTTTTTTATTTTTAGTGTTAGAATTTAATACTATTTTTTATTATTATTTAAAATATCAAATAGTATTAGTCTAATTTTTTTTATTTATGTATAATTAAATTAAAAATATTTTAGATAAATTAAATTAGTATTTAGATCTCCTATAATAAAGGAGGAATATTTGTATACATTTTACGTAATTAAATAATATTTTTCATTTGAAGATGTTATTAAATTATTTTTTACATATTATATTGGGATTGTGACATATATGTCCAATTCCTTGTTTATGAATTAAAAATTTTTTAATTCGATTGAGTTCATATATCTACCAAATTTAAAAAAAAAAAAAAAAGAATATAATTATATTTTATGAATTAGATTGAATACTAAATAACTATACTAAAAATGTACATGTGCAACCCCACCAAATTATTAACACTATTTAAGTAGGTAGGATGTCCTCAAATCTAAGTACATATGTAATATATGTCAACTCAATCATAGCATATGTGCATTTATTTCATTTTTAGTGAATTATGAGCTATTTTTTTTATTAAATTGTTAAATTTCTCAAGTTACTAATTATATTCTATATATGCTTCAAAAAATCAATTAAATACAATAAATAAATAAATTTATAAAAACTTAGAAACATATAATAAAAATTAAATAGACTACAACGTTCCAGTAATTATATAAACTGACCCACAATTAAGATTGGCTTCGGATTCGAATCCTTATCCCTCCTCCGGTCATTCTTTTTAAGAACTTTTTCATCTTCATCGTTAAGATCGCAATCTTCATTCCTGCTTCTCCGAAGTGGGTCACCCTGTACACTTCTTAATTGTCATCCAAAACAGGCTAACAACCATAAGATTTGATGGGAAAAATATTTAGTATAATTATATGTGCCAAGAAAATTTTCTGAGACTATATCACAAGAAATTTTTTTTTCTAAGCCCGTCTAACAATTTACTAAGTGCAAAAATCAATTAGAACGCATCATCTCAATTTTTATGGAATTAAAATGGCAGATAAAAGTACGCTGATGAAACTTACACAGATAGTACTATAATTGATCCGTCTCACCACGAATCTAGAAGGCTTTCTCATTTGAAAAATACACAAAAAGAGTATATAAATTATGAAGTAATTGCAAGTCTGCACCAAGCATTTTTTGAAGCACATGGAGTCTAGAGATGTGGAGCTAACAACTTTGATTTATGTTCTCCCGAGTGCATGAACAGACAAACAAATTGTTCCTTGGACAATGCAATAGCGACTTATCTTTATCATACAAACCAAATTTGAACCTAGATAATAAGACAACCCTTCATCCATTTTGGCAGTTGTAGACAAACAGAGAGAGAGAGAGAGAGAGAGATTTATATATCACATTATATTTTCTTGGAAATTTCAACCCATCTCATCTCAGGCTTCCCTTCTCTAACTACAACCTACAGGTACAAATCCCATTGATGAGGGGAAAATTTTATTATTATAGTGATTTATATATGTAGATAAGATTGGAAAAAGAGGGGAAAAAAAAGGTAGTTCTAATTAAAGAGGGATTATGACAGCAGCATACATATGGAGATTAAAGTCTTATGTCCACAAGGGATATGATATCAAATCTGTCTAGCAGCTACCAAACTTTCATGGGGGGATAAACTTTCAGAAACAAGCACTGCTTACACTCATGTGATTTCCCATCAATTAGCTCAAATGGGTCCCTCTTAATATTTGCATAGTCGGATATATACATACATACTTCATAATATAAATCTACTTAATTTCAACTCGCTTCATGATAACTTGCAAGCTTTACTCTTTGTTGTCAATTGAAAGAAAAATTAATGGATGTGAATTGCTTCTATGATCATATGGCAAATGATTCAATGTCATCATGTTCAATGGCTAGTGTGATGTCAGCTGATGATCACATTAAAAATGGTGTCGAAGCTGAAGCCGAGTGGAAAAAATCATCTTCTTCCAAGTATAAGGGAGTTGTTCCTCAGCCTAAGGGCAGGTGGGGGGCACAGATTTACGAGAAGCATCAACGTGTATGGCTTGGTACTTTCTCGGAAGAAGGAGAAGCTGCTAAAGTCTACGATATTGCAGCACTGAGATTCCGGGGCCCATATGCCACTACAAATTTCGAAACTTCCTCGGAAAGTACTGATGAAGATTGCATGGAAAAATTGTTCTTGAGTTCTCATCCGAAAGCTGAGATTGTTGACATGCTAAGGAAGCATACTTATCATCAAGAGCTTGAGCAAAGCAAGCAGAATTATGCATGTTATGGGATTACTAGTAACAACCAAGGTTTTTCCGATTTTTCTGATCTTTTTCGATTAAGCCCATTTCAGAAAACGACCCTGGAATTCCTTTTTGAGAAAGTGCTTACACCGAGTGATGTAGGCAAGCTCAACAGAATTGTGATACCAAAACAACAAGCTGAGAAACACTTTGCATTAAGTTCAGAAATTGCTTCCAAGGGTGTGTTACTGAATTTTGAGGATAATACAAGGAAGGTGTGGAGATTGAGATACTGTTATTGGGGTAGTAGCCAGAGTTATGTATTGACAAAAGGATGGAGCAGATTTGTGAAGGAGAAAAGCTTGAATGCAGGGGATATGGTGACCTTTTGGAGATCCAATATTGGGCCTAATTCAAGATTTTTCATAAACAGCAAACAGCAGCAGCAGCAAACTGATTCAGGTTTTGATGAAATGCAGAGCCAAAAGGGTGTCCTGTTAAACCCAGTTGAAAATGCCGGTGTGGTTCGATTGTTTGGTGTTAATATTTTAGAAAGATCAAGCAATTTTCATTGTAGATAATTCTGTAACAGTAAGAACAAGCTGAGAGATATCAAAAATGAGATTAGTTATATGCGAGTAAGAAGTTAGTTTAATGAATTTCTTTAGGATGTAGGTTACAATTCAAATGTTGGAATTAATAGGAATGTTAAATTTTCAGTTTTTTATTTCTGGCAAATTAATTCCCAAAAAAACTTGCAAGTTTGAAATTTTCTATTTAGTTAATTAAGCCAGACGATTTGGATAGAAGATGATCCAATCAAATCAATGTGATGAGTTTGATTTGTATTGTGGTTTTTGTTTGTTAGTTCACCATGATTGGAATTCCTAAAATGGTATGAGGCTTCCATCTATGTCGGTAGGAGTTCTATTAACCTTGGCCAACAACATTTAAGCGACAAAAGAACTTTAAAATATTAAAGATTATAAATCTAACATAAATTTTTAATTACGCTTAATTTTTTTATTTTTATATTGACATATAATGTTGCATAACCTAGCAATACCAAACCTGACGTATTCAATTATCGAGAGAGAGGAGAATTTTGCCCGCACGAGTTTTTTCTCGGGGCCTTAATGAACCTGTACCTCAGAGTTCGAAGAAGGCAAATCTAGACTAGCAAGTTAAAGGAAAGTTAGTAATGGATCACAAAATAAAAGCATAATAAGCAAACATAAGCGTTTATTAATGAATATTGCCGACAAAAAAACCTCGTTTAACCAAGTTGTTCGGGATCCTCTCCTCAGGATCACAAGCCTATTCTAGGCTCATCCAAGGACCAAAAAAAAAAAATTAGCAGTATTTTCACTCTTTATTTAGGAAATGTTTGGCCAAGACTATGACTAGGAAGTTCTTCCAAGCCAACAAGTCCATTCGTCCCGCGGCCAACTTAAAAAGTTTTTGCTCAAGTGGTAAAGGCATTGCATCTCCTCTACCGTCTTTATTCAAAATAAGATAGTATCTTATAGGAGTCGACGTTTACTTAACTAGGAGTGAGGCTAAAGACGCGGAGCATCTTTAGAAAATAGATGGACTGGGAGTCTGATGCCCAACCGTAAGTACTCGATGGTTACGACAACTTCTCTAACAAGAGGGCTGTTCGCCCTTTTGTTATCTCAGGAAAGACGAAGAGTAATCTCCTCAGAACTTTGATACCAAATTCGAATCTTGTCTATGTCGGACTGGATGAGAGAGAATTTGAATCAATTAAATTCGTAAAGATTTTGATTGGGAAATTGGTATGGAGCCACACTAACTTAAGGAGCTACTACGTTGTCATCCAAAACTAAGCCGCCACCATCTGCATTAACAGGAGCGTTGTCATCGTTTTTTCAGCTTCTGATGCTCAGTCGCCCAGCAACTGGGTCAACAAGGTGGCCTGAATTGACAACAAAAGGTTTTAAGCTAGAAGCGCGAAGTGGGTCCACGTCGAGTTCAGCTTGAAGCCCGCGCTATGTTTTTACGCGACAGGATCTTTCCCATATGCATAAAGAAAGTCGAGTTGGATATCCCGGTTAAGCCTTTCAAAGGTCTAATCGTTGAGGGTAGCTTCAGATTCGGGGCGGGGAACAACTCAGTATCGTCCATTGCGCGCCCCTTGGACTCGCGGGAAATGTCTTACTAATCGTTGCTAATAAGATCCTTAGATCAGGACATAATACAAAAGTTAGGTGATAACCTATATAACATAATGCAAAGTTACTGGAGAACCTATTATTGTTTAGCGAGGAATTAGAATCAGTAGTATTCACCTTGAAGATAAGTCAAAGGAGCTATGGTCAATTTATAGATATGGCAGCTATAGGAACAAAGTCAGGAAAAATTATTGAATCACGGGCATCAATACCCAGTGTCGATTGAGGGATCAATTAACCCGAGGATATTAAAGAAAAGTCACAATATTCAATGAAAAATAGCAAGCCCCAGCAAAAATCACAGTCCCAGATACAAAGTAGGAAAATCCAGTATGTTGTAAAGCACAAAATTTTTGGGTCTACCTCTCTACATAGTGGCACAAAACCCAAAAATACATTGAAGTCAGAAAGATATAGAAACAAAAAGACACGTCACAAAATTGTATCTACACAATAAATTATCGACCCGCAATTCCAGTCGGCAGAAATTTTGAAGGCAAAAATACATTCGAAGTTTAAATTATCGATACTGACATAAAACTTCGAAAACTAAAATATAATTCATTTTAAATGACGCATATCTTGTAACATTTGACTTTAAAAGTTGTAGAAATGTTATTTTAAAACAATGGCTGCACAAATGGGATAAAAGCTTGTTGAGGCGAAGTTAAAAAAATCCGACAGCTAAAAGTCTAAATACCAAGTTTGACAAACCTGTTTCCTGTTCCACTTTTATTTCTATCTGAATAATTAATAACTAATATTATATTCTCAGGTAGACTTTTTGATCAGAAGTAAATGAAGGTGGAGCCAATTTGCAGTCGAGACTCGAGAGAGTAGTACCACATTTGAGAGACTGCCACAGTGAAAAACCCAAAAAGTTAAAACCAATAAACGAAAAAGGAAAAGACAAAACGAGAAGGGTAAAACTATTGAACGAGCGGGTAGTGCGTAATGCAATGAAATAATAATGAACGCGTGTAAAAACAGTAGCGATGGAGTTGCTGAGTGCCAAGCTAACAGTCCATGTCCTCTGATAAGTCATTGTCAAAGGGCAATAGCACAGCATGCTGTTGCATCAATAGCATAGCATTTTCTTTCATATCATCTTTAGCCACAAAACAGCTCCCCAGTTCATTATTAGCTTATCCACTGATTTGGGTACTCTTTTTCCTTGCATTTTTATTTGTATAATGACAGTGATTGGGCACAACTAAACAACACTCAATGCTATGTTACCCTAAAATGAGAGAAAAACAATGTACTCCAACTTTTTACCCTAAACAACGTTCCTAGAACTATGAGTGAAAAATAATGTAAAAAACTAAAACAAAGTGAAAGGAATAGGAAAGTTGTCACCCTAGCCTCTCCAATTCTTTTTTTTTTTTTAGCTAACAAATATCTGGAAAAAAAGATTTGACATTGCAGTAACCTGTTGCTGCTACTTATCACATTCATTCATTCGCAAATAATGCCGATTTTAAGAGCGAAAGGCAGTTGATGCTTGCTAGCTCATTCTGCCATCGTTCAAGTTTTGAATTATGCTGATATTCAATTATCGGAATGCCTTGTACAAAAACAAGTACTTTGTGCAAAATAAAACCGTATCATGATAAACAAAAGAAGCATTTCAGGAGACGCAACTATCTAACTAGCTAGATTGAGTGCATATCTTTTGGAACACAGAATCCACGACTGCCTTGTACTCCAAGTCCAATATGTTCCACAAGCTTAAGCAGTTTAGCAAACTTGTTACACCAGGATTCCGTCCACTTAGCCTCCTTGCTTTCAGCATTTCTCTGTAAGGTAGTTAACTGTTCTCTATATTCACTCTCAATCCTACCGAGAAAAGTCATTTCTTCCTCTCTCAGCGCCCTTATTTTTGTCTCAATTTCTTCCATGTACTCTCTCCTTTTCCTTGCCTTCTCTGACTCAAGTTGCTGCTCCAGTCGACTCAGTCTCCAAGTTGCCTCTTTTTTATGTTGCATCCAGCTTTGGTTGGCTTCTTCAAGCTCCTTACAGTACTGTATCAAAGTACCTATTTGCTGACACGGCATGGCCCGGCTGATATCTCCCGGGTCAAGCCCCGGTTCAGATGGAGAAAGTGATAAACTCACGGAAGGAGAAGCTGTTGTAGTCGAATTTGACGAAGACAAAGATGAACTCTTATGATTATTCATCCACAAAGGTATCCCATTTGTAGAAGTCAGAGAAGGACCCGATCCGAGTGAGAGAACAGGTTCAGGATCCGACAACGATATATTCGGCACGATAGGGTTCAAGTTCAAAGCTTGCAACGCAAAAAGCTTTGGCTGGACGTACTTCTGCGCAAAAGTCTCTAAAATATGATCGTATCTCCCCTGAGCAACTCTCTCCGGTGAAGAAGCCGAAGCCGAACCCACGTGAAGAATATTCCGTTCCTGATCAGAATATTCCTTTCTCAGCAACTTCTCCTTGTGCAACTGTTTCAACTGTTTCTCTTTGAAAACCTCCCACCACTTGCCCAATCTCTTGGCAGTTCTCCCTGGAACTTCGCTAGCAATCTTTTTCCACTTATTCCCGTACTTGGCTTGCAAAGAAATGACCAAAGATTGTTCTTCCGGGGTCAAAGAACCCTTCTTGATACCAGGCTTGAGATAATTCTTCCACCGCTCGAGACATGATTTGGGATCCCGGTCCAGTGTTTTCCCCATGCGTTGGGAAATGAGGTTCCATTCTTTTGGTCCATATTGCTTGACGTAAGCTCTCAATATAGCGTCTTCTTCTGGTTGCCAACGTTGCCTATCCTTCATTTCATCATTATGATTTTCTGGGGGTGGGAATCTTGGATATCTTCCAACTGACCCATAAATTTTTTTATTTTTGCTTCTGAAGGAATAGGTGGAATGAAAGGGAGTGAAAAAGAGATGGAAGTGATTAAGAAAGGGATTGGGTACTACAAAAGATGATTGATGAAGAGGGAAGATCCGCTCAGGTCATTTGGTGGATTACGGTGGGTAAGGAGTTAGTATTCACGCGTTATGTGATGAGTGTGATACAAGCGTCATGTGTCATGCATTGGCGTTGTGGAAATTGATATTTTTTTTTAAAGAAATGGTTGTAAATCAAATTCAATTTTGATATTCCAATTATTATGATATTTTTAAAATTATTATGATTCGTATCTATCTTGATCAAAACATTAAAGAGACTGGGGCGAAAAGAAATTAATTTCACCTTGAATGAAGTTTAATGTTGTTCAATTACACTTGATGTAACTAAAATTTTAGAAATCTTATTAATAAATTTCTAACTCATACTCTAATTCTTTCAAATTCAAATCGGATCATATCATAAGTCTATAAATTTACATTATAATTATACTCGAAATATGATTTTTAATTCATATATATCGTAGAATAAAATTATCATTTGTTCAATATAAATGAATAAATAAATAGTTATAAATACTAATTATTAAATAAAAATAAATGTCTATTAAATACTTACTTTCTTTAAAAATAATCCTAGACATGGTCACCACTCGCCATTAATGCTCTGTGGACTATTGGATGGATGAGGGGTTATTGTGAAATAGAGTAAAAATGGCAAAAAAATTGGATTACATGTTTATTTGTTGTGAAAGAGAGTTTATGGGTGTTAAAATGTCACAGCTCATTGTCATTAAATGACAGTTTTGTTTTGTTTTTTGAAAGATATTGAATGAGAGAATGGAATATCATAAGTAGTCTTCTTTGTTTTTAAACTTCATTTATTTAATCATTTTTGTTGTCATTGCATTGTTTGTTCGGCATGCATGAGAAGGGAAAAGACGCGCTGAGTGATTGCAGAGCAAGCAGCAGCCGAAGAAAGAGTGGGAGAACCATTAATTCAAGAGAGGAGGGGGAAAGAATGAAGAAAATGGGAAGATAAAATGAATGAACGAGGGCAAGCGTATGTGGGGCTGGGCAGAGTGATTCAGAAAAATTGGTGGGTTGGAAATGACTTGACACTACAATACACAATGCAATCATGATGCTTCGTCATATCATCCTCATCAGAAGGCAGTGGAAGAGCTAGCAGAAACAGAAAGGTAAAAAAATTGGCATTG
This sequence comes from Trichilia hirta, assembly GCA_035221805.1. Classification (NCBI taxonomy): domain Eukaryota; kingdom Viridiplantae; phylum Streptophyta; class Magnoliopsida; order Sapindales; family Meliaceae; genus Trichilia; species Trichilia hirta. The sequence goes on from JAWDEX010000022.1 coordinate 3,116,259, forward strand.
CTATTGCTGTTGATAGATTTAGAACATAGAACGATGCCAATTTGCCCGTATAAAGGGATATTAAATATCTGCCGATAAAGGTGAGTTTTGCAATAGCGACCCTACAATCGTTGGGGCAAAATTTGGGTACACTAGGGTTCTAGGGTTTCGATCTACCATTTCTGTTTAAGTTTTTTCGCCACGAGAATTAAGAGGTATTGATTGGGGAAAGAGAGAGAATTGGCATATTGTAATAGCGCCTAACTAGGAAGGAATTAATTTTGTTTTATATGATTCCAAACTTTGCTTTGCTTTTTCTAGATTCTCCTCGCATTATATGGAATTGACTTTAGAATATGCACGAGTTGAAGGGTTCTTTATAATCCACATCTAATGGGAATGGGTTTAATTGTGATTAATTTTAAAGTAGTTTTCACGTTAGAACACTAGTATTCACTTCAATTTCGTTAAAAAAACAACATATTTTATTTAATTCGAGCTCTTATTATGATGTTTTATGCAATTTTTTAAATTTTTATCAAATTAATTAAATTTTTTTGACAAAAAATAATTTTTTAAAGAAAAATATCATACGTAACCTTAAATTTTAGCCAACATCTATTTTAATTTTACTAATTTAAAATTTTATACAAGTTTTATTTGTTAAAAAATAGTTTATTTAAATAATTTTTTGTTGTAAAATAATGCAATAATATTTTTCAATTATAATTATTTAAAAAATAATCTATATTTAACTAAAACTTAAGGAGTGTATATCTTTTTTTTTAATTCATTGTGAATTACCTATTTTTTAACCCGTATATAATAACAGAAAAACGGTTAGAAACAAGAGAGAGTGAAGCCACGCGCTATGCCCTTGTCTTGCTGTGAAAAGATAATTGTTTTTCGGACACAAAGACTAATCAACGCATTTCTCGGATCTGCTCGGACTGGGAGATTGATGGCTTCGTTTGTCTTCGGTTGGATTCTGCGTCGCTCCTTGTGATGCGTGGAGGCCACTCGTCTACAGGCCCGAGGTCTGGCTTTTCCTTTTTTTTTCAGGAGAATTTTTTTTTTAATGATTTTTAATGCTTTAATATTTATTTTTTAATATAAATATTCATAATAATTTTCTTTTTATTTATTTTATAAATAATAATTAAATCATGCTCAAGTAACAAGACAAGATTCTAATGAAAGAATGAGGTAGTAAAATGACTAATGAGTTCATATAACTTGAAAATTTTTTGTATGATTCAAGAAAATCATATTATCCAATTATAGTACTTATTATAAATTATATATATTACTTATATAATAAACTTGAGTTGTACCAAAAAAATAACTTGAAAATTCATTTACAAGGAGATTCATAATTATAAAAAACATTCAAAATAGGTTTTAAGCTATAATTATTATAAAATAAAATTTTATTAAATATTAATATACAAATATATGTAGTCCACTAAAATTAACTTTATTAAATATTTTTTAATTTTATTTTTTAAGACATAATACAAACACGATAATCCAAAATAAAATCCTTTTTTACTTAAAAGCTTATTGCTTAATTCTCTATAATATATTACATCAAGTGATTGAATTATTTAAATTAGAAAGAAAAAAAAAATATGGTAGTTTCTAATATGCATAAGATTTTTTTTCCTGAAATTCTTTGTTTCAATCAAATTTTTACCATCTATGTATGAAACAAAAACGAAAAATAAAAAATAAAAAAGGATCCCCAACATTTCTATTATTAAAATAATACTATATTGTATAATTGTTCCGTATTCTTTGTTTTTATAAAAGTTAATATATATATATAAAAATAAATTTCGAACAAAATAATTTCTTTTTCTTTTAAGTAATAGGTTGGCCTTCGATTGAGAGAGCACAATTTGTATTATTGTAAAATTTCTAAATCTATACATAATTAAAACTTTATCTCATGATCATGAACTGACTGTTTTACTTGTTATTCCACCCGAGCCAAGCCTAAAGCAATGATTTAACCTATTTGTTTATTTTTGGGCCGAACAGATAGTAATCCTCGTGAATTGCGGGGCTATTTTCCATCAATAATTTGGCAATTATAGGATCGAGTGACACACTAGATCATAACAATACAATACAATAATAGAATGACAGAGAAAGAGAGAGAGAGAGTTTCTGCAATTGTCTCTCAACGATGAATTCATCAACGAAAGCAATACCTCACCCCACCGAAATCGTAAGGTGGGGAGAGACCATCGATCAGGTGGACACATTATTTGTAGTACGTACGATCTGATTTTGATCTGAATCATCTGATCTGTTCCTATGCATGCATTTACCATTAAAGCAGATGCAGATGCGAAAACAAAATGATTCTGATCAAATTTTCAACGACACGTGATTTCACTTTTCAAAATTTTCACTGAAACAAGATGCAGTGAAGGTCAAATTATTGAAGGAAATTAAAATTCATGGGACCCCGACTGGGAAAAGTCGTGCAGGAAGAAAGCTGAGAGGACCCTGGGTATTTTTCCCGACATTTCTATAGCTACCTAATTTATTTGGTATTTTTTTTTTAATTTCTTTAAAAATTCGGAATGTGATTAATTTTTTTAATTAATGTGATTAATTGAAAAATATCAACGTTTACGACCGTCCAATGAATGTATTATATCACGTGTATCATACAAAGATAAATAGTTAATTAAGAGTTCTTACAAAAATTCTATATTTCAGCATGGAAATCAAGACTTGTTTCCTGACATTTCTATGGCTACCTAATTCATTGGTATTTTTTTTTATTTCTTTAAAAGATTCGGAATTGATTAATTTTTTTGAATTAATGTGATTAATTAAAAAATATCAACGTTTACTACCGTCCAATGAATGTATTATATCACGTGTATCATGAAAAGATAATTGGTCAATTAAAAGCTCTTACAAAAATTTTATATTTCTACGAGGAATCAAGACTTGTTTGTTGACCATTCTCAGACCCCAGTTGCACAGTCCTTCTGTACAACCAAAAGAAAAAGATCAATTCCTAAGCACCAACCGATCCCCCTTTCTTATCAGTAATTGTTTCGCTTACTTTCTTCCTCCCCAAACACCCATTTGGACAGCAGAGAAAGGAATTATTTCTTCAATGGATTGTTCAACCGCAGCTCTAAAACATATCTCTTCTGCTTCAATCAAACAAGACAATAATACAAGACAATTCCATTTTTCTTCTCCAAACAAATCACCATTTTTACCATTCAAACTCACAAACCCATCTCTTACTCAAAGTCTGAATCTCCATACCACCACAAACCGCAGCTTCTCAGTACCCAAAACATCTTTCACTTGCAGAAGCCAAGCTAACCCATCTGAAGATGAACCCAGTTAGTATTTTCTTTTTAAGCACACAAACAAACTCTTCTTCTGTTTTTAATTTGTTTGATCTTGGAATCACCTTATACTGTTTGTTTTGCTTGTATCCGAAGTTCAAGAGATGAACGTGTATGAGATCAACGAGAGAGATCGTGGCAGCCCAGTCTATCTCCGATTGAGCAAGAAATGGATTAATTCACTGGGTGATCTTGTCCCTTTTAGCAACAAAGTAAGTTCGTTTAAAAGCATAGAATTTACAATTTTACGATCCCTTTTACCTCCAACGAATAATTTTTTCCTTTTTCCTTCCTTTTTATGATCAGTTATACAGCGGAGACTTGCAGAAGCGAGTGGGAATAACATCAGGAATCTGCGTTTTAATCCGGCACAAACTGATGAGAGGTGACCGATACGAAGCGAGATACAGCTTTTACTTCGGAGACTACGGCCATCTATCGGTGCATGGATCGTATTTGACATACGAGGACACGTGTCTTGCTGTGACTGGAGGGTCAGGGATTTTCGAGGGAGTGAGAGGGCAGGTTAAGCTGCAGCAGCTCGTGTTTCCATTTAAGCTTTTCTACACGTTTTATTTGAAGGGTATCAATGATTTGCCGGAAGAGCTTACTCGGAAGCCCGTAAAACCGAGCCGTTGGGTTAAGCCAAGCCCTGAGGCCAAGGCTTGTAAGCCTGGTGCAACCGTTACTAATTTTACTGATTAATAATTAGGATTTATGATGGATTATTAAATTGAATCAACTGGTTAGTGGCAAATGATTAAGAAACTATTAATGTTATTTTTGGTAAATGAGACTCGCATTGCAACTTCGATTATTTGTTTGTTTAAAACTTTATCATATCTATATTGTATGTGTGTATTGAAAATCATCAATTATGATTATGATAACCAAAAATATACATATTAATAAAGAGCTAGAATTATTTTACTAAAAGGTCGGTTGTAATAATCATATTTACCATTTTCTCTTTGCAATAGTTCAACAAATTATCTTTACATAAATGAGAAAGAAGAATGGAGACCGCGTTAAATTTGAAACGCATGAGAGCTAAAAAGTAGGAAAATTTAAACAACGTAAAATATACATATCTACAGTACTGCCTCGAAAATGAAAGTTTCCTTTCAAACAAACAGAAGTCATACGTCCATTTTACAGAATACTACCTCCAATAATGCGAGAATTAAGTATGAGAAAATTATTATTAATAATAAAAGAAGTTAATATTATTGTTGTCTGCGTATTTTGTTAATATAAGAGTAGTGTTAAGAATATAAATTTTTTTATACAAATTTGTAAACTAATGTGATGTAATAATATTAGTTTATAAGAATATAAAATTAATATTAATATATAACATCAATTAATTAAAAATTAATGGATATAAGAGCTAATTTTTCACTTTCAAGTTTTGCTATAGTAACAACCAAAAGGAACCCGGTTAAAGTATATGAAACGTGGAAATAGAAGAGCTAGCTTTTCACATTAGTGCGTTTCTTCTGTATTCCATTTCACAATATCTGCTAACTGTTACAATTTATATCCACATGGCGGATTGTGATAAATGATTTTTCGATTAACCTAAAATGATAAAATTCATGTTAACTACCCATTTTCATAATTTAGGTATGATAGCATAGTTTATGATTAACTTATTTTAAGGTTAGTCCCTTACTTACTTAATGGTATGAAAAGAGTTCAGAGGTACAAAGAATTTTACTATAAAAGATTTTCTAGCCTAGTTTAGCACAAATATACAACATAATATATAATTTTGATAATATAGAGGTTATAAAAGTCATTTGCATCAAAATTTAAGTATTTATAATATAAAGTGTTAATATACCAGATTAATTATCATTCTTGTGTTTGATCTTGATTTCACAAACAACTTCAATTAAAGACGAACACAAATATCTTGAGGTTAAGCACTTTTAAAAGTAAAATTAAAAAAATATTTAATAATATTAATTTCCAGTAAAATCTAACCATTTATTCATTAATATTTTAACATTTAATGCTTCCATAAATTTCATAATAATTATATTTTTTAAATCACAACACCTCAATATCAAATTAATAGGGCCTTCATCATCTCTATATATTTATTTGATGAATCACCCTGAAAAATAATTAAAGTACTCTCATTAAAGGCCATAGGCTTAGTTTAGTATGATAGTGTGTTGACTTTAAAGCTATAACTATTATAAAATGAAAGATTTAAATGTTAAATATTAATATAAAATATGTTAATTATATTAAAAATTA
>JAWDEX010000022.1:3125826-3149578 GCA_035221805.1 Trichilia hirta
AATATGTGAATCAGTGTTATATGTCGTAAAATTATTCGTATTGTCAATTTGAGTATTTGCTATTAAATTATTTTTTGTAATATGTATTGTATATATTTATTAATAAAAAAAATTATTCTTTATTCACTTATATAAGCTGTTTTCTCTTTCTAATCATGTTAACGATTGAATATGCATATGAATAGTCTAGATATTTTAATTATCTAAACTATTTTTTATAGATACAGTATCAATTAGGCATTAATGTTATATAGTAGGTACACTGAATATCTCTAATAAAGACCATAAGACGATATTAATGCAGGTGACTTAAATGTTATATCATTAAGACATTAGTTTAATTTAATAATTAGAGAATTATTTTTCAAACATGACTAAAGGAATGATGAATTACATAAAATATATACAGTTAATGATTTATGTTTGATTATACTAGTGTATTAAATAGTTCTTAGACCTAAGATGTCCTAGTCGTTATTCGGTTTAAATGGACATAGTTTATATAATTTATAAATACAATACTAATTACATCTCATACAAAAAAGTTAGTTTAGTTATATGTTATTTATATCAAGATACAAACGAATGTTAAGATAGAATTTATTAACTCAATATATAGAATTTTAAAATTTTGTTAACTCGATTTAAATTTGAATTCTTAATCGAACATTGATAAACACTAGAAAAAAATAATAAGTTATACAAAAAAGTTCTATGATAAGAAGTTTAACATATGACTACTTTTAGTCTAAAAGAAAACTAAGTTTAGGATTTTGACATTCATGAATCCCAACTTAATTGAGATTAGATAAACGAAAAGATTTTATCCATACGAAATGCACAATCGGGTATAAAAAATTTAATGAGGACTTTCTCAATATTAACTATAGTAATTGAATATTCAAATAGTTCAAAACAAGTTTAATGAAATCAATTCTACTCACAACTAACTCTACAGTAAATTCGAAATGTCATAACTAATAATTTATACTTGATTTTACTTTGAAAGAAAACAAATATTATATATAAGAAAGTTAGCACTCTCGAAAATAATATTAGGTCATAAAGTGTAAATAATTTAATGAACTCAAAAGTTTTGTTAATTAAATTAAAGTATAAGTTATAATATTTCATTAATATTAGATAATATAAATTAAATTAAATTAAACTTGGTCAAAACTTATTTGACTAAGTTAAGATAAGTTAGATATTAAAAAATTTAATGAAGATAAATTTATTATTTTACACATTATTATTATAAAGTTTGTATGATAAATTTTAGAACTTATTTGTCTTTGACATTATATATGATGGCATTTGAGTAAATGTTACAACAATATAAATGGGGTCATTTTTCATTTTGGGATAAATTAATCACATTAAACAAAACACTTGCTCTCATCTCTCTCCATTCAGCCTTAGCAAAAATTAAGCATTTGGATTTGATTCTCTTGAAGATGTTGCATTAATGATCTGGTCACTAAAAGTTTGTAGTTCTTTGCTTGACTTTTGTTAATTTGTGAAATAAAACCCTAATATACATGATTTAGCATTATTAACCCTAGTGGCATGTTTATTTGTTAATCAATCCTTTATCCTAGTCATGACGATAGGAGTGGGGATGAAATTCATAAGTAGAACACTGGTTGACATCAGCAGTTCAACTGATATTTTTTTCAAAAAAAAACTTTTGATTCCTTAAAAATTGAGGACGTAAAGTTAAAAAGAATAATTCAGCTCTTCACAAGTTCGAGGACTCTTGCATTCTTCCACTGAGAATAATTTTTCTATTGGTTACTATATGAGATAAATTCTACTAAAAGATCACCATGATCAAGTTCTAAAGGGTGGATCTATATATACTTTATTCTACGGTCTTAGGATGACCATACTGAAGACTATCAAGATGGTGGAAAGTATACAGTACTTAAAGTCGAAGTTTTAAATCAAAATAGGATTGGCACTGTATAAAAGGATCAAAAGAAAGCTCGTTCTTGCTTCCCCGCATCATCCAAGCCATGCATTGTATTGACAAACGATCTTGAAAAGAAGAACTCTAGAAAAAGTAAGAAGACGTAAAACAGGCTAGAGTACTTGAAAAGCTAAGCTAGAAAACTGATATCACTAGAACATTAATCGCTGAGCTCACGAAGACTTTAAAAACTTAATCTATGGGAAATTAAAAAAATATATTTTTTCTCTTATTTTTTTTAAAATATTTAAAGGAACATACGTGTATATATATATGTTTTTTTTTTCTTCGTTCTCACTTGAAATATGAGAAAATAATGGTTTATTTGTTCTGTTTTGTAATATTTTGTTCATTAATTAATCTAGATTCTTTTATTTCCAGGCAGAGAGCATTTTCTTTACCAATACGTTCACCGACTCCACCAACCCAAATAAGGATACACTCCTATAAGCTTTGACAATGTCTTTGATCAATTCCATAACGAGGAAGTAAATATTTTCCTTCGTTCTCACTTGAAATGTAAGAAAAAATACGGTTTATTTGTTCCGTTTCACATTAATTAAAATAAGAAGCTATTTATAAAAATAAAAAATATTGAATTGAAATATAATTTATAATTAATTTAATTTAACTTAAATGAATTGAAATATTAATACTTATTTTAATTATATTGATTCCATTTATACGCAGCATAAAGTACTTACTTTAATTGAATATATGTTTCTCACTAGTAATTAGAATTATTTAAAAATAATCCTAATATTTATGTCAAAATCAAAAAAATTAACCTCAATATTATTTACGAATAATTTATTATTTTTTTAAAAAAGAACTGAAAAATAAACACGCTTACCACCGTCCAAGGAACATACTGAATGAATCACATTTTCAAACATACACATTCTTAATTTTCCACGTGGGCATCAAGACTCATTGACTGCTGCTTGGTTTGGACGGTCATGCATACCATTATCATCTGCGCAAGATGACCGGTGCACCGTATTTCCTTGCACCAACAAAAATCGAAGGTCCAAAAAACACACCATGACTTTTCCATTATAAAAGTCTTCTCCACTTTCTCACCCCACTAATTCCGTTCACCTTCTTACTTACCGAACACTCTGTACAGCTGAAAAGAAAAAAAGAAGAACAACAACAAAATTCTCTCCGATGGCTTATGCAAGCTCTGTTTTGAGAACCATCTCTTCTGCTTCTGTCAAGCTAGCCAATTCAAAACCAATCCATTCTTCTCCAGCCAAATCACCATTTTTATCGTTCAAGCTCCCAAATCCACTTCTCAATCAAAACCTCAATCTCCATGCCTCAAGAAACTGCAACTTTTCAGCTCCTAAAAGATCTTTCACTTGCAGGAGCCAAGATAGCTCATCAAATGAACCCAGACCCAGTTAGTATTTTTCACTTAAAATCAACTTTTTTTAAGGTGATTTTTATTTGATGTTGTACTGACCTTTCTGCTTTTTTGTAGCCAAAGTTCAAGAACTCTGTGTGTATGAGATCAACGAGCGAGATCGTAGCAGCCCTGCCTATCTTCGCTTGAGCCAGAAACCTGTCAATTCCCTTGGTGATCTTGTCCCTTTCAGCAACAAAGTAAAAAATTTTATCATCTGTTTTTCCAGATCTCCCCATTTTTTCATCTGCATAACCATTTTTTTATAACTTGACCTTTGTTGTTGCAGTTGTATACCGGAGACCTGCAGAAACGGGTGGGAATAACCGCTGGTATCTGTATTTTGATCGAAAACAAACCGGGAAAGAAAGGTGATCGGTACGAAGCTATTTACAGCTTTTACTTCGGGGACTATGGTCACATATCGGTGCAGGGACCTTATCTAACCTACGAGGACACGTATCTTGCTGTGACTGGTGGTTCAGGCATCTTTGAAGGAGTTTATGGTCAGGTTAAGCTTCAGCAGCTTGTGTTTCCTTTCAAGCTGTTTTACACATTTTACTTGAAGGGCGTTAAGGACTTGCCAGAAGCACTTTTGGGAAAAGCAGTTGAACCACACCCGGGGGTTGAACCACACCCAGCGGCTAAGTCTTGTGAGGATGGTTCGACCATTGTTAATTTCACTAACTAAGTAATTATGAGCTATATAATTACTTCATGGGTTCTGTTTAGTTTATGGATTAAAATAGAAGAAAAAGTTAAGCTTTAGGGCTATTTTGAGTTAGTGGGTTGGTTTGGAAACTTAATTTTTGAAAGGATTTTTGTATTATGAGATGAGAAGTTGCTAATGTGATATGATGATGATGATGATGATTAAGGTATTGATTGCCAACAATATAATGTCCTCCTGCTTTTGTTTATATTTTGATGTTTTTGCTTTTGGGGGTTAACTTTCGAAAGCAACTATATTTACAATTGGTGTTGAAAGGATTTTTGTATTATGAGGTGAGAAGTTGCTAATGTGATATGATGATGATGATGATGATGATGAAGGTATTGATAGCCAACAATATAATGTCCTCCTGCTTTTGTTTATATTTTGATGTTTTTGCTTTTTTGGGTTAGCTTTCGAAAGCAACTATATTTACAATTGGTGTAGTGGGTATATCATATGAATACTTGGTGGTATACTTGAAGTGCCTCTTAGTGTTATCAAAAGCACTGTGAAAAAAGTAACGGGCATATGTTCAAAAACACGTGGTTTTCTTTTTATGGTATATAAAGTTTATGCTAAATTAATGATGATCAAGAAGATTAACTGATATTACATTTATTATGATAATTACCGAAAGTACCGTTGTTGAATATTATTTATATGATATATTATATTTAAATAAAATATTTAGAGATCATCACCAGGTAGGTTTACATCTTATTGAAATCTTCAAAATGACATCTTATTATCAAGCATACAATGAATAATCTTTGAAATTGTAGAATTCTTTTAAATCCTCTGGTAAGTGGTGAATTTTATTCATCTTGTTCAAATTTTGGGAACAATATTTTACTTGTCCAATTCTCATAGTTAATGTGTGTGCAATTTAATTTAAAATATTAGTTGAACGCATTTCTTATACAAAAATTAATTAAATAAGATAAATTAAATCAATTTAATAACTATTATTAAGATATTCTCATTTTATTAACTTCAGAATGTAGTAATTTAAAAAAATAAATAAATAAATAAATCTCTCTCCCTGTATAAAGTTCTATCAAAAATTTTATTTCTTATATTATTCCAATGTAGTTGAATCAGGAGTTTATACTTTACAAACTCTCCATTGATTTGCTTTTTGAACGCCTCCAACGTGTTCGATAAAATGTCAAGATTCATTCCGGAACATACGAAATTGTGCTAAAAGTGTGCGTCGTATGAAGTCTGAAGCACATGTCCACGCTCATTGAAGAACGTCGACAGCATTCGTTCATCCGGACAGTCATTATGGACCTGAACTTCCAGTTTCAAGACAAATAACGAAGAAAATTTTGAAATGGGCAGTCCGAAAACGTTAATTCTACTTATTTTCAATTTTTAAATTTTATTAATTAATTTAAAGATTGTTGGAAGCATCCTCCCCATTGAAATATCAAATGTGTTTGTTTTTTATTGTCAAAATGTCATTATTTCCTTTTGTCGTCGTTGTTGATGAGCTTTCAATTCCTAACTCTAATTTAAAAATGATACGTCGCATTAATTAAGAGTTTTGAATTAATAATATTTAGTTGCCAATTTTTTAAATCCTATCAATTAATTTTAATTTTTTATGTAAAAAATTTAACAAAATGGATTCGCATATTGAATTATGAAATTGATAAATAAAACATAATCTATATTTAATGTTCACGTGCTTTTAAATTTTTTATAATATTTTATAACAATTGTTAATGATATATAATAACAATAATAATACTATCTTCCGTTTGTCTATAGCATAAATTGAAAAAAAAATAAAAATAAAAATAATATTATATTAAAAAAATTAATATAATAGATATTATACAAATTAAGATGTTAATTTAATTATTAAATTATTATTTGTTTAAATAATATAAATTTTATATAATTTTAGGTTAAAAATATTTGAGTAAGTTTAAAGTCAGGAATTTAGAACCTTCGAAAATAAGAAATATGAATTAAAACACAATAATAATAGAAGAAATTGAATCTTTATTCCATTTTTTAAATATTCAAACAACAAAAAGAGGGTCTAAAACATTTAAATATGAGAAATTAAATAGGAAGAAATTAAAATACAAATGTATCTTCAATTTCAATATTAATGAAATGTATGGACAATCTATTTGAGTAATAAAAAAAAGTTTTGAATCAATTTGTTTTGTATTATGTTTACGGGTGGGGTTTTGCGTATCAAATTGAATTGAATTAAAATTTTAATTCAAGCCGTATTTTATATGTATGTGAGAAAGATTTTAATTTATTTTGAATTAAAGTATCTTAAATATAAGAGGGACAAAATTTATTTTTATTTTGTGATTATTTACAATAAAATTAAAATTAATATCAATATGTAAAATAATTAATACAAGTAATTAGATTTTATAAGCACATGTTGAAGAGACAAAACAAATCAAATGAAAGATAGATAATCAAATGAGAAAAGAAACAAATGTTAGATTAAATATAGCTAAGAATTAAGTATTAGTTTTAGTTTATTTATATTAATTTTTTAAGATCTATCCCTACAAAAGGATACATAGAAAGAGTTTCTAATCTTTATTTTTTTTTTTAATTTATTACAGCGGTTTAATCTCAAACGATTTATAATTTCCTATTAATTTGTTTAATCCTAGATTCACGGTGAAATATTGAAGTTAAGACAAACTAGACTTAAAAACAACTTGTAATTAGAATATTAATTCTTGGATCAAAATCCAATATCCAATCAAAAGCAAAAACGAAAGGCCATACCCAAAATTCATCTCCTTTCTTCTGTCCTCCTTGACCGCATATTTGTACCAATTCCAACAACAATTGCAACCATTGCAGCTGCTGTTTCTGTTTCTGTTTCTGTTTCTAATGGTTGTAATTTCTCAGGCTTCAAAATTTACCCTCCCAAATCCTTCTCTTCCTTCATCGCCACCCCGAATTACCTCTGCTTTGTATGAACCAAACTCTCTTTCTTTAGCCCTCATGCATTCTGATTCTTCTATCTCTCTTTACCCTTCTGTTTCCCTTCTTTCCCTCTCATCTCTCCCTTCAAGTCCACAAATTTTAGTCCCTTCTCCTTCCTTTTCACTCACTTTCTTGCTCTTGAATATTAATTGTAGCCCTAACCCTAGAGTGGTTTTTATTGTGGCAGGACCTCATAGAAATGAGGCTAAGATTGTTTTGAGATTGTATGTTTTGCAAAGGAATAATATCTATGGTAAAGCTCAGGTCTTTTGTAAGCAAAAGGGTATTCGTTTTGATGAAAAGTTGGGGGTTTTGTTGGATATTAATCATGGGGTGGGATTAAAGCTTGTTGGGTCTGTTAATTTCTTTGCAATGTACTCGTTTTCAAGCTCTAAAATTTGGGTTTTTAGTGTGAAGTTAATGGATGGTGATGATGGGTTGAGAGTTAAGTTGATGAGGTGTGCTGTGATTGATTGTTGCAAGCCAGTTTGGTCATTGAGTTTGTCTTTTGGGTTCATGATTTTGGGAGAGGAAAATGGCGTTAGAATTTTGAATTTGAGAAGTTTGGTCAAAGGAAAGGTGAAGAAAGTGAAGAATTTGGGTTTGCCAAATGGGATTATTGGGGATGATGGTTTTGAAGGGCTAAGTGGAAAGAATTCTTGCAATGGTCATTTGGATGAGAAGAGTGACAAGCATAGTATTTCCAGTAAGTCTGTGAATTTTAGTTTAATATGTTACTTCCAGTTTGGTTTTCTGTTATATATATATATCTCCAGATATAAGATAATTAAAATCTGTTTAGTTTGGAGTCGAGTAAATTCCAGTTATATCATTCAAACTTAATTACATGACTTTACTAACCAGTAATGCTAATGCTCTATATTGATCTTTGAACATTTGAGTCAAATGTTTTATTGATTAGTTTACTTCGTTAATGTTTTCAAAATATGCACTTGTGAATATGGATTGTCTGTCTCCATCATTACTATGATCTAGTTATGTGCTTGGCACACCTGTCTCTGTTTGGATTCGTGCTAGCTCAAGTGCACATGGCAAATTTCGGAATCCTGCTTTATTTTAGGATGTGTTGATTGTGGTTAGAACTTAAAAACCATTGCATATTACTTTAAAACTGAAACTGATGCACATTGCAATGTTTCATTACTTTTGCTAGGCAACATGTGCCATAACTGGTGAGTTCTATGATAACGTTTTGGTGGGAAAACTAACGTGGGCACAGGGAGGAGAGAGGCAGGGTGAGCTAATAGCCAAGTTTCTGTGGGAGTAGCATGCAGCGGGGTCATAGATAGTAAATGAGAGCTAATAGTTCAGATATAGGAAATGTGATAAGCTGGACCTTGGATTATATTATGATCCTATTGCTGCGATCTCTTGGGAAAGGAAGAGAAATATCATTGAAGTCAAATAATGGACACTGATAGGGATAGAAGGTTTGTTTTATTTGTAATTCAGGTTTTCTTAATTACTTTATTTGTGTTAACAGAATAGCTAATGGAATTCATAAAGAATACTTGTGTGAATCTAAGAGAGAGGAAATTAGCCCTGTTGATTAGTTTGTGGGAAATTTACTCAAATGAAAAGCTCTGCTTCCAAAGGCTAGTAGTGCTTGGATGCGTGTGTCAGTTTTAAACTCAAGCTCAATTAGCAGATTTGGAGATTGGGTTATCAAGAGAAAAACCAGCTTTGTGCTGTTATATAATGTTAACTTGGTCTATAATTCGTCCTGATTCCATATTTACTTCTATTCAATTTCCTGTCCAAATCTGGATGCTGGTATCTTAAATAAGACTTGCTGGTCATCATAAACACAAGCCAAAAACTGAATCCCTCCAGTGCAAAGCATATTTTTTCTTTCCTCACTAAAGTGATTGGGAATTTTTTTTACTTAAAAAGTTTTATGCATGTGACCAAAGCATTGAATTTTTAAACCATACAAATATCTTTATGAATCCTTTTTTTCTTTTCTCCTCTTTTATATGCTAATGAATGGACCTAAAAAGTAAGGTTAAAAGGAAATGATGTTTAGTTTAAATGAAAGGGTTAGGTAATATCCACTATGGAAATGAAATTTACTAGAGATGAAAGTGTTAGGCGATATCCACCAGAAAAACAATATTTTCCTAGTATATTTGGAATGAGAGTAAATACAACAGATGCCCAAAGCAAAAAATGATGGTTTAAATTATAACTCAGTTCTTTTGTGTGAATTGGACAGCCAATTTTACTTTCAAGTTGGTAATAGCAAACCATTTTCAGTAGGCTCCTGTCTCTACGTATGCTATGTCAAAAGTTCATCAGGATGTCTAACAGTTTCTGGAAAAATGGGCAATTAGATTAATTAAAGGTCTGATCTTGTATGAATCCAAAGTACTTTCCATACGTTTTTTTTTTCTCTTTTTTGGTGTTAAAGCATATTGTATGTAAATATCAATGGTTTCTTGTGTTGTTTCATTTTGTTGTTAATTTAGCCCTTGTAATGTTTTCCTGAATTAATAGGTGCTTTGGTTACTGATGTCAGCCTGTGTAGCGTCTTTATGTATCAATATCTCCATATCTGGGGCAGAATCATCATATTTTGCAGTTTACTATGACCTCATTAACTAACTTTGACATTGCGGATGATCTCCCGCTCCTTGTTTGAAGTTTATGCATATTTTTTTGCAATTTGTTCTAACAATTTGTTTCTAGGTATTTCTTTTTGTACCAGGAAATGTGTGCTTCTCATATTAAGTGAGGTGCTGTCCTTATGGTTTGAATCCTAATGATGCCTCTAGATGGTAAATTACTAATTGTAAGAAATATATCTTTGATTGGGAGCTTCCTCTTGGGTTGTCTTTTCTATCCTGTGGTTGTGTCGCTGACTTATTTTTAACGTCCTTGTTGTTTCCGGAAAAATAATTGCTGAAATTTTTATGCTCTGATTTATCTATACAAGTCTGCGGATGCTGCTTCCATTTATTTGTTTGCAGTCAACACCTAAAGAAATCTTGATTTTCCATTCTTGTAAAGCTGATTGTGCATTTTAACTTGCAGTAAAGCAGAGGTCTGTTAAATACAGGCTAGACTCTGGTGAAGGGGGTGCATGCTTTGTGGCATTTCAGGTAAAGGAGGAGGATGGCTCGAAGTCTAACAAAATACCATCAACGTCTTTGAAGGCAATTTGCATCCAGGCAGTCTTTCCTAAAATGTTTCTGATCTTGGATTCTGCTGGAGATTTACACTTATTGCACCTTTCTAGCCCAGTTGCTGGATCGAACATAACTGGTTCCATAAGGCAGTTGCCTCATATTGTGAATGTTCAAAAGCTGGCTGTTCATCCCGATATTTCTCTACGTATGCCACTGTAACTTCTTTTTCTTTTAAATTTTACGGCTGTTTCATTGTTGCAAAATAGTTTAACAAACCAAAGATTTTGTTGTCTGCATTGATGGTTTCGTCAAAAAGATAACTTGCGTTAAGAAAATTACTATTGCACACTGAGGAGAGGGGTGCAGGGAGTCTTGCCTTATGTGCTAGGTTCTCTGGCAGTTTATAGGAGACAGAGGGAAAGGGATAATGAAAATGAATATTGATTTTGAAAAATATTGAATTTTCACCCCAATCAAGAAAGGCACCAAGGTGGTCTAGATAGATGAATTGAGGTTGGTGTCAATCTCTCATGTAGGACTATATATGGGAATTCCTTTCTAAAATTTAAAAGTTTTAAGAGTGATTTGGAAAAGCAAAATGTCTAGGCCAAATGTGTTGGGAGTGAGTCATTAGTTGGACTTCGCTCAGAGTTCATAGTGTGGACTGATCCCAAACAAGGATGCTTGGCCTGTACGACTCTTCGGACATAGTTAGGAGCCCTAGATAGAATTTGTTAAGACTCCCAGATTGCCTGATTAGAGAGGCTGTGGGATATATATGTAGTGTC
This sequence comes from Trichilia hirta, assembly GCA_035221805.1. Lineage (NCBI taxonomy): Eukaryota > Viridiplantae > Streptophyta > Magnoliopsida > Sapindales > Meliaceae > Trichilia > Trichilia hirta. The sequence goes on from JAWDEX010000022.1 coordinate 3,136,838, forward strand.
TTCTCAAACCATATAAGGTTTAGAAGTGAAACTGCGAGGGCTAGGCCATTCTCGTACTGCATGTGAGTGGGTTGTAGCAATTGTTTATGACTTTGTTATACTGTTAGGTTTATATTTTTCTTTTTGATCTTCATATAACAATCTTCTGCAAGTTAAAATTGGCTGGAATTATTTTCAGGAACGCAAACTATATGGATTACCGATGGATACCACTCTGTGCACATGATGGTTGCGTCTGACATGGATGCTGCTGATAATGAAAGTGGTAGAAATGAAAGTGAGGAAAACCTAACAAAATACTCAGGTTTCTTTGTTTTGCCTACCTTACTGGATTAAATGCTTTGAATTATAGGCATCAAAGCAGTGAATTATAGGCATGAAAGCAGCAATGCATTTTTTTCGCTTTAGGAGATTGCTTTTTGGTAGAGCATATTCATTATTTTACATGTATACAGCTGTAAAATCTGGAGTTGTTCAGAGAAAATTATTTGCAGCTAATGTTTCCTATTTGAAAGATTGTCATTATAACTTATTTCTTTTCTGGGAATAAAAGATAATTTGGCTTCTAATTTGCATTCTAATTCTTTGTCCTCCATTCACTTTTTTTGGATGAAACAATCTAAATTATTTTTGTTTTGCCTTCTAGTTATTGAAGCTATTTTCGTTGGTGAAAAGATTCAAGATCTTGTACCCATCGCAGCAAACGGTCTTCTGATTCTTGGACAAGGTAGTTTGGCTGCTTCATTCAAAATCATCCGCTGCCTAATAACTGTTACTAGAATTTTAATATTTTATTTCTGTGGATCATTTTTAGATCCATCTGGCACAAGATATTATGTCCTTTTCTACTCTCTCCATCCCCCGGAGCTGAAAAAATCAGAGAAAAATGGAACTGGAACAATAGATCCGTAGTTCATTATCAGTGCAATTATATTCTAATGTTAATTAAATTTAATTCCTTTTATTATTAAATTGTTATTAATTGCTTATTCGCTTTGAGATTTAGTTGTCTCTTTGCCAAAAGGTGCTTTGTCTTATCAAAAGAATATCGACAGTTTTATCTTTGTTAAGCAGGGAATCTATATGCATATGCAAATTCCTGAAGTTGCTTGATATATGTATTTTCCTTAATGGTGAGCATCTTATCTTGGCCTTTTCGCTCTTAACATATATCTCAATTTGTTACTATTATAATCAAAGCTGATTGCACCTCAGGATGTCAATGTTCCCAGGAATATTAGATGGTTATACCAGTTTGGGAGGGTTCTGGATGAATGGTCGATTTATAAGGCAAGTATTTTTTAAGCAGTTTTTTTCTATTTGATTATTGATCGTAGTCCAATGGTGCACAGTATCTGACTCATTGTAGCCTAGTTTTTCAGTTGGCCTTCATGTGGTCTCATTTGTTGTTAAGTTTCTGAAATTGTGAGCTGCAGTTTTCTCATGCATATAGCAGTGCACAAAGCTTTGAGAGAACATTGGCTCTTGAAGGTATGCTTGGTTACTAAAGTCCTAATTAGTTGGAACTAACTTTGTACTGACCTTTGCTTTGTCAGTTTCTGATACCCTTGTGCTAAGGTGGAACGTGATTTGTTGTTTATGTTCTTGGCCTTATATGCAACTTCTTTACTGGTAAATGCATGGACGTCTGCACCCTCCTACGAGGGGGATATGTGAACCTGATTGTATTGGAGTAAATTTTAATTTGACTGCAACCACTTCCCTGGGATGTTCTTTACCATTTCATCTGCGTCGTGTTATGTTTATTGAAACCCTGATTTCATATTTCAGACAAACTTATGGGACCCGTTTAACTTGGTTGATGAAGATGGAGTTCAGATTCCTGAAAGCTGAGTTTTCGTCTCACAAAGCCAATCTATTTCAATGCCTGATTTCATGAGCTGCGAGACAAATTCAACGAAGACTCAAACTTGTTGCAGTTGATTCATCTGTTTCTTCAACGTCTGTGGAGCATGCATTATAATCTGAAGGGCTTCAATCAGTTAACAATTCGAACTGTGAATCAAAGGTCGTAAAGATGTAACACAAACTTGGATTGCTGTTCTGTTGACAGTTAAGTGTACAAAACTCCATCAAAATTTATTGTGCCATCAGTTTTTATTACGTTAAGGTCCTTCATACTTTTTTAACTTCTGTTCAGTCCATTTATATGGGTTACGCGTGGCTCAACTTGTTTTTGTGGCATTAGTGCAAGTGAAAATATAATAAATTGATCAGGAATCCCACTTCTTAGGTACATAATTGACCGTTATAATTGTTTCATTTGCATTATCTTTTTCCCAATTTATTAGGATTGGCATATTCTCATTGTTAACATATTACATTTTGGTAGGGCTTTATCAATTTTTCTTCAACTCAACGAGAGATCTGTGGTTGGGAATGATTGAGTGCTTTCATTTCCTTTTACATGTTACCATGCATTCAATATTAGATCAGCTGGCTGTGATTTCTGAACTGGGGTTGCAAGTAATATTTATGAATAAAAGAATGAACTTTAATTTATACAATGTTTGGCACCGGCACGTCTATGAACATTCAGACGGTAGCAGCCAAATGATATTTGTTTTATTAAAGCTCCTTTTATGGGAACCGACCCAATTCCTTTTTGTCTGGTCATAATTACCAGCACTAACCAAAGAATAGCACTGGGAAGCTAATTTTCGGGCCAAAATTTAACTTTTAGTCTCATGTCTAATCTTTGTAAATTTGCTTTGCTCTAACCGTTAGCATGGATGATATTTTCTAGATTGGGTTTGAATGTTAGTCTTCCTTGTTCATAGAATTGGAGAATTCACTGTGTCAGCATGTTGGCTGGAAATGAGCAAGGGAAAGGGATTTGAAAATACAAATGGTTAAGGGTAAGAATATTTGTTATTCTTTTATCTTTCAAATGGGGTGATAGATTTCAGGGTTCAGGGTTCAAAACGATCATCTCAATCAAAAGCAACCAACTTCACAATAAACTAGAGCATGTGAATTTGACGGGAGTGCGAATTCTAGACAGAGAAAGCTTTGAGAATCTTCTCATTTTCTCTTTCTCTATCCATGGATTTATCATGCTGTATTGTACTATGCATTAAAGCGAGAGAGAAAGAAAAGAAAGGATGAGGGGCCTAGAGAAAGAGAATCACTCTCCTGAACCCAAAAAACAAAAGCATGCACGTGAACCTAAAAGTTGTCAGCCATTTTCACCGTAACCAGAACAAAATAGAAACAACAAACTAACCATAGATATTCGCTTATCTTTCACCCCTGCCACATCATGATTGCTCGCAATTTAGCCCCTCTTCGCAGACACAAATGGCTCTGCAAAACTCCCGTACAGAAAGAGAAATAAGTAAAGAAAAATCTTTATATTTGCTAATATTCTTTGCCATTTCCAGCTATTTATTCTTTTTTTTTTTTATTTTTTAACACCCTTTGAGATGAGGAAGAAATAAATGCTTCTTCCTTGGTTTGTATTTCTCTCTATGCCTTTTTCTCATCATCCATGACAGGCATCCACCTTGCTTGCTGCTGCTACTGATGATGCTGATACTGCATCTGCAGCTTTGTTGTTCATCTTTCTGCTTTCTCTGATCTTCTTTTTCTCTTTTTGTTTCTTCTTTCTCTCTCGTTTCTTTCACTTCAACCTGCAAGACAGTAACCAACACTGTCATTAATATAATGTCTTTGCTTTGGATGTGTTTTTAAGGATAACAATGACATTAATATAATAATGTCTTTGCTTTGTATATGATTTTGAGGATAATTTCATAATCTTATTATATACGAGTAAATACAGGGTCATCTTATTGAGTAAATACCAGTAAATGGGCTTCTAAAGAATCCCTGGTTGCTCCGGTGATTAGTACAAAATTGGTTTTTGGAAATATCATGTCTTTGTATTTTCAGGAGATTTTCACAAGGTTCGAGCCCTAACACTTCAATTGCTCCATTGGAGTGCCTGAGCACCTAGTCACCGACCACTTCAACTGAGAAGCAGTTAGCTGCCATAATACTGACTTGAACTCAGTATCTTAAAAATCATTTGCGAATTTGCATTTGCTAAGATAAAAGCTAGATTAAGAGAAAATCTTAATTCATCTTAGGTAAGTCTTTAATCTTCTTAAGACATGGTAAATTATTATAAAAAAATATTTATGGTTTCAAGATAGAAGGGTAAGACACTGTTTTTTACTGATAATGATGTAGTAAAATAAAACTAATTTATATTTCATTGACACTTTATCGAATCAAAGGTCATTTTCAAAAGTTCCAAATATCTCCAACGAGGAATGAAAGGTGAAGAAAAGCCGGCGGGAGGAAGTCATTTCATAATCCAACTTTCGTATATTTGCTGTTATATTTTCTTCAAAATTTACTACGAGTATTCGAATGCTTGAAAACTTTTCTGTACAGAACAATTACATTGCCTGTATATCTGTATACTATTAATTATTGAAAATATCAAAAACGAAGTGTCGCAATGTAAAAATTGACTTTGTTGTGACGTGAAAGTTGAAATTGGAAGATCAGACTACTTGTGCAATTAAATATTAACTTATAATATTTATAAATGTTGCAAGTGTACATAGTACATCTGAAATTGTACTAGGTATTATACGAAAATACTCCAAGAATTATTGGTATCACTGGCCAATGGGTGCGGCTTCAATGTGTCTGGCAAATGCAATGATGCTGCAACAAAATGGTACTGCATGCTAACATGATTTTGTTCAGAGTCCTGAAACACTTTCTAGTTTTTGGAAAGATACTGAAAACAAAGGCATTGATGTGGCATTTTCATTTGAGGTACCCAAAGAATGGAGTGATAAAGCAACAGCAAAAGTGAGTGTGAGATGGTTCCCTTTTGAAAATTTTGCAGTGAAGCATCTCTGGTGATTCATATAAAACAAAGAGGAGAAGAGAAGCAAGACACACGAATTTAAGGAAAAAGAAAACCAAATATTATTGTAAATTGGTTTCTGGAATTGGTTTCAAAAACCCAACTGGATTTTTTTTAACTTATGCCTGTCCTTTTTCAACTCTTCAAAATTGCTATGCTGGTTTCACAGACAAAGGTAACTAGATTTGCTGGAAAGCAGACCACTTGGAGAAGAAGAAGCTAAGGCTTCGTTTGGAATATTTGTACACTTGGGACAGCATGCAGTTCAATTAGTTGATAAGCATCTTTTTTTTTTTTTTTTTCAAATTGTTTTTCGAATGTCTACTCGTAGATAAGTTGTGGACGGTGTAGATATAGGGACCAGATTTATCTGTTATTAGTCCCCCACCTCGGAAGGACAGAGTCTAAAACAATCAGGATTTCCCGGTAGTCACTGTCTGGAGAAGCAGAATTTTGAATGGGATAAATCATCAACGCTGGAGGAGAGAAGAGATATTCAGTACATTTTACATTATTTTTACAAGCTGTGGTCTAGACAGACTTGTGAATAATTGTATGCACGGTTATATTTTTGTTTCCAAAGTTGTAGTTTGAAAGTACAAGGAAAATCAGAAAAATTAGAGGCAGCTACCTCAGGAAACCGGAGAGAGTGATGTCTCATTCCCTTGATTGTCGCAATACTTGCGAGAATGGATACTAGAAATGTATATAATTAATGTAGATGTACCTCGTAAATTTGACATCTCTCTCTACTTTTTTTAATTCCACACTCTTCCTACCCAAACAAAAATTTAGAAATTTCTCCTTCAAAATTGGGATGTAAGAGAAAATCTATCTCTTGACCTCTTAATCGATTAGGTTATTTAATTTAAAGCTCAATTGATAAGAGAAAACTGGCAAAAACCTATTAATATTATGTTATTTAAGTGTTGATCTTTTAAAAGCACTTCCCATAAGGTAGAAACCCAAAAGCAATCAATAAAATTTCTCAAGAGCATAAATTGATAAATATATATACTTACCTCTTCCTCAGATTTTTGCTTTGCAATACTTGAATTGGGTGAATCTTCTCCTCCTTCTTCGCATCGCTCTAACTTTCGCTCTATGATTGAAGGGGTAGATGTAGGACTTGGACTCTCAGAACTAAGATTAGGCGGAGTACTTTGAGTTCCCACATCTCTAGTACTCATGCCCTCTATTTTCTTCTCTGCAAACATAATATAATTTTATTTATTAAGTCGACATAAAAAACAAGCTAATTCTTCAAGTGCATTAAAAAGAAGCAAGAACAGGGAACTGTTTAAAGACCTGGAAATGGGAACTCAGATACATCTTCTTTCACAGTCGATGAAGCTGGCTTGGTTTGGAACATATTTCTTGAATGGTGAGAAGCGGTATAAACAAGAGGAGCAGACATGGTAATCCTGTTTGTTAAGTTTCGAAAAGATCTTCCGCTAAGTGTTTTTGCAGATAAACACTCCATTGGAAACTCTCCTGAACGAGGATTGCATATATATTTTTCTGCTTCATTCCATTTTGAGTTTAAAGCAAACCCATCTGGCGACAAACATTCCCAACTATTATACGAATTCCTTGTTTGCAATGCTGCACCAAAACAGAAAAATAAAATCAAACAAAAATCCCAACATGTTAATTAAACAACTCAAATGATAACATGAGTTTGTTTCAAAAGAATGCTTGCCTTTGAGAGCAGTGGTGAAAGAGTAATTTGATGGGTCAATCTCTTCTGAAAATAAACAGATGGTACACCCGATTGAGAAGATTTAAACAAAGAAAAATAGAGAAAGGAGAGTGAGCTAGAGCCGTTGTGTTGTGTTACCTCTTAAGGGGTATCCAGGAGAAGAAGCAGTGCTAGAAATGGTGATGCTTGATCTGAAAGACCTTGTATCTTCTCTGAAACTTCTGATATTTGAAGCTGAAAACCTTCTTGAGTTTGTGTTTTCTCGACTGATCATTCGAGCTTTTAGAGACCACTCTCTTAAATTGAAGTCTGAAGGTTCATCTTGTCGTCGTGAACTATAGGGAGATTGAGATTGTTCCATGATAGACGCCATGAACAATGGACTGTAAAATAATAGCCAAAGGCTTTTAAAGTTTGAACTTATTGTTTTCCACAAAAAAAAAAAAAATGTTGCCGCTCTTAAATCACCAATTGCCACGTCAGAAATTCATGCATGAAAAATGAGAATATAAAGTAACATATGAAAATTTATATATCATGATTCTGCATATTTTAGTTTGTTTTATAGGTTTGTGTTTGTAACTTTCGATACAATAAAGAAAGCTTTCAAATTTTAAAAATTATGTTTCTAAAGTCATCTATTTAATTAAAAAGACAAAAAAATATTTAAGTTTAAGAAAACTTGCATTGGAAATGCTTGAGGTAATTTTATTTTTCACTATTATAATTCTTTCATAATTCATAAATTTCAAAATAAATATGGATATAGTTAATATTTATTATATTTTGATCACATATAAATAATAAAAAATATTAATTTTTTTATATAAATTATTTTATGTAAATTGACATAATATAATATTAATAATAATAAATTATTCAATCATGTAATAACCAATATTATCGTACTCTCTATGATTTGTATAAAAAAAAATTATATTTTAAATATTATTGATAATAAAAATAATTTTTAAGAATAAATTATTTCAAATCAATACTACTTTATATATGTCATGTAAGTTATTACAATATTTAGTAAATATGTATTATGATTGAAAGAGTAATACTACAGTTTATGATTGTAAATGGTGTAGAATCTATATATATTTCATGAAATTTGTCTGACAAGATCTAAGTTGCTTATTCATTTCAAACATATTAGGTACGCCTTAGATGTAGGTTCGCTAAAGTTGTAATAAATTAATTATTGGTTGACTTAGGGGAAGCAAACTTCACATCATAACAAATAAGATGGACTGCATTATTGTTGTGAGTACAGAACTTACTACTATACATTCCAATATATTGATATCTAATATATAATAATAAATCCAGTGAATACATAATATAATAATGATAACATTAGGAATATAGGCATATAGCTTTGGTGCATATGTATGTATGTATGTATGTATGTATAACTATAGCATGATCCTATAAATTCTTTTACAAATTTTATTCAAATACATGATTATGATAATTTTTATTATTATCTCACATCTCTTGTAATTTATTTTGTTATTTTTATAGAGATTTTATATACTCTTGTAAAAATTTTATAATATAGCACTATGATGATAATATTAGATGTACATAGTTATAAGCATATTTTATTTTATATAAACTCATATGACAAAGTCAAATTATTATTGTATGTCCCTTGTAATTTTTTTTAAAAATTTTATGAAATATAAAATATATAACAATGATATCATATGATCATATTAATTTTTATAAATAAATAAATTTGTATTCTTATACTATTCATAGAGTAATATAAAATTATCATATTAATTCATATAAAATATATATATTTATACTAATATGTATATAATAATATGTAATTTAAATATGCTGACCAAATATTTAATTCGATGTGATTTTAAAATAAACTGAACCGAAGTATATTTATTATCTACAAACAATAGTAGAGACAATAATGGTGGTCCCTTGATGATATTATTTTTTTGTTTTATCCCTTTTCTAAATTATGGTATTGATTAGATTTTTATGGGATAACATTTTCAATTTTCAACATTTAAATCCAAATTTTCCCTCCTAGCTATGATTCCTCCTTTCTCGACTCTAAACCACCATGATCTTGACACGTGGATATCTCAATCTGGGCAAAAACCGTATGGGTTTTCCTAGTTGATCTGTCGCCTGGTTGTTTTCAATATATGGGCCCGTTTGGAAGACAGAAAAAAAGTGAACGGAAAGAAATGGTAAGAAAACTTTTGCTATGTGGCCGTGATTTCTTATGGTGTGTGCATGTGCATGTACATGTTGTGTTGTCATCATCCATCAAGAAAATTAGTGCAACGTAGGGCCCCTTGCCGATCACGTCCTCAGCGTAATCTCGTCCTCCCATACTATGTAAAGTAGGCAGACGGGAAGAGTGGGTCCCATATAGTTGGGCTCATCCTGGCCGTAAGTCATGTGGTGTTGTCATCATCCATCAAGAAAATTAGTGCAACGGAGGGCCCCTTGCCAATCACGTCTTCAGTGTAATCTCGTCGTCCTATACTATGGAATGTAGGCAGACGGGAAGAGTGGGTCCCATATAGTTGGGCTCATCCTGGCCGTCAGTTTTGTCTGATGTGAATGCAATGTAAGTGTCAATTGACAGTGAGAGAGAGAGAGAGGCATAGCAATTTGGTCCATATGTGTGCAGTGTACAGTACTTAGCTTCATTTAATCTCGAAAGTTTATCAGAAAAGATTTCTTTTACATGAATTCGCTCAGCTTTTTACCTACAAACTGTCCTACGGAAAGATTTTTAGATTTGCAGTAGTCAAAATTTAAACTAAAATTAAAATAATATTATCTAAAACTACCTATACGGACGCCCTTCAAGAACATGGGTTGAAGGTTTCGCAAAACAGCTTCTGGAAACCTAATTTAGGGGACAGCGGTCGTGCATGCGGACTTATGTTATATTTTTCTCAATAAATTTTCTAACGGTTGTTCTAATGACAATAATTCTTTTATAGTATTATATTAAAAAGAATAATAAATACATTTTATAATTTTTTAAAATAATAAATACTTTTGTCAAAAAATTTATAACAAAAATTCTTATATAATTTTTTAAAACGTTATTTAACTTCTCATTAAAATATTTGTGACAAATATTTTTATAATTTAAAAAAGTGATAAAAATTCTTTTATTAAAGACAAAAATATATATTTTTATTATATAAATATATAAATTCTCAAATTAAAATAATTAATTTTTAAAAAATATTTTAAATTTAATTTATAATTTAATATTTTAATTTATAATATTTTATACTAAAAAATATACAAATTAATTTTTAAAAATTAAATTTAAAATATTTTATTTTATATTCATAAAAATTTATGAATTTATTTTTGTTTTATAATTTTTAATTTATAAAAAATTTATTTTATTTTTATTTTTAAAAATTAAATAAAAATAATTTAAATATTTTTATTTAAATTATTAAACAACTATAATACTTTATATTTTAAAAATTTTAACTTATAATTTTATATTTATAAGCATTTTTAAAAGAAACTTTTATAAATTTAAATTATAAAATAAAAATAAATTCATAAACTTTCATGAATATAAAATAAAAATATTTTAAATTTAATTTTTAAAAATTAAATTATAGAATTTTTAATATAAATTATCATAAAATAAAAAAAAATTATAATTTTATATTTATATTTAATAAATTTTTTTAATACTTATGAATATAAAATTATAAATTAAATTTTTATAGTATAAAGTATTATAGTTATTCAATAATTTAAATTATTTTTATTTAATTTTTAAAAATAAAAATAAAATCAAATTTTATAAACTAAAATTATAAATAAATTCATAAATTTTCATGAATACAAAATAAAAATATTTTAAATTTAACCTTCAAAAATTAATTTATCAATTTTTTTAGTATAAAATATTATAAATTAAAGTATCAAAATTATAAATTAAATTTAAAATATTTTTTATTTTTATTTAAAGTTTATAAGATGAAAAATAAGAATTCATACAATAAAATTAAGGATTTATGTGATATATAACACCTAATTTTTAAATTAGGAACAATTTGTTCATTTTATCTTAGAAGGACATTTTCGTTATTTTTATAAAATATATTTATAGGTGTCAATTTCACCTTCAGGTTTGATTACTAACTTTTTATTAAGTTTATCAAGTGATTAAGAATGATTTTGTAAAGATTTGTAAAGTTCAAAAAATTTCTTTATAAGATATTATTCGCACACCTAAATTTTCAAGCTGTACTGTCGTTGATCGAAAAATTTGATTGATAAGTTATTTATTTTTACTGAAAGAGGACAAAATAAAAATTTTATAAAAATAAATTCGAGCTCATATGAGAAGAATTAAAGCTAAGAAGTTGGAAGTCCAAAAATGGGATAGCATCAAAAACATATTCCTAAAACTAGGGGATAACTAACTCAGAAGCCTTCCCTTAAACTGGCGCTGAGTTTGGTGCCAAACCTGGTCAAATTGGGATGTTCATCACTGGAATTGGTTAGACTGGCCGCTAGATTTTCCTCCCTTGGTAACAAATGGCATTGGATATCAAATTTTGCCTCTTTTAAGTTACTTTTTTGCCCCTTTCTAAAACATTCTTTCTTCTTAACACTCAATGACATATTTATCATTTTATTAGGCACTATAAAAAGTCAAGAGATAGGGGATAATCAATCATTTCCTCCCCTTTTCTCCTCCCTGCTCAGTTTTCTCTCTTCTTTTCCTGTTTGTTACACTTTTTTTTTTTGATTTCTTTGTTTTTCAACAGATTAAATTCTTATTTTTTTTAACAAGTCATAAATACAAATCACCCTATTAATTGGCAAGTTATATTTTTGAATTTTGCACAGTAGTCAAGCTGGATTAGAAGTTAGAGTTTTTAAGCAAATTAAGGGTTTTGGTAACTAACGATACTCTTAGCATTCTTAGGTCTTAATCGACCTACCTACAAGCTTTTTAATGCATTTTAAGTGTGCAATTATGGTTTAATTGATAAATTATGATTTACTGTTCATGTAGAGAATATGAGGTTTTAAGTTCAACTTTGATAAATTGAGTTAGAATTGATTATATAGGTTAGAATGAGTTAAGTTAAATGATTTTAATATATGCAAATAATAAACACTATGCATGATTGCTGTTTATTCGAGAATGTTTGGGATATAAAGTTGAATTTACATGTTGTTACATATTAAAAATGATTGTAATAATATAAAAATGTTAATGAGATTTTATTTGATGAAAAAGGAATAAATTGTTGAAATTTTATAAAATCTCGATCGATTAGGTTCAGTTAAAAAATTTTAGCTCTTTTGGCATATTTATGATATATAGATAGCATTAGTTTTAATTAAGAATGTAGAAATTGATAAGTTATCAATATATGTAATTTAGGTACCAAGTATTTGAGTGATAAGTATCACGCTCTTGTCTGTGGAGTCAATATATTACAACTGTCATAAGCTTTTAAGACACATTTTAAAACTTTGAATATGTCTTTCGGACTTGTAAGATTTATTAAGCACTTATATCTATACAATAATATTCATATATTTTAAAATGTTATTGCACATTATCATAACTCAAATTTATCCATACTTTATAAATAAAACTCGAAGTATCAAATTTATGACAATAATATGAGGTTTAATTTTTAAATTATTCTGTCTAAATTATTTGATAAATTTGTATCTTAGATCGAGGCGTCGAATTTTAATAGTAGTGTGTCTATGTATTGTTACTTGATTCCAAACTAACCATTAGAGTAATTCTGACAAACTTGTTAATAATGTGGGTGTATATTTTTTTTGATAGATTTGATACTTCGTCTTTAACTTTTTTTTTCATAGTTTATTGCAGATTTTTCTTATGTAAAAAATCTATCTCAGGTAATATTTTTTATACTTTATCTTTTTATATTAAAACGTCAAAATAATGTCTTATATTAAATAAGGTAAGGATAGTTGATGTTAAATGATGTTAGAATTATTGTATTATAGTATGTTTATTGTGTTGTAAAAAAAAAAGAAGCAAGCGTCCGACGTCTGTATGGATGGCTGAGTAAGGGGTCATTTCTTCTCCTCCTGATCCTTGAGA
>JAWDEX010000022.1:3149678-3174218 GCA_035221805.1 Trichilia hirta
AAATCTAACATAGTTTAACATCAACTATTGCTCTTAATAACTTAATATAAAAAGATAAAGGATAAGAGATATTACCTAAGATAAAATTTTCACAAAAATAAAAATTTACAACAAATAAAATTACAGAGGACAAAATTGAATTATGACATTGATTAGACAGGATTAGATATGATTATTTGGTAGATCTTTTTACTATTTTCTTACGTTAGGTCTGGAATCGCAATGAGTATCTGTAATTTATAGGGTATGGTGCCCCTAAATATGATAGGACATTGGAGCTACTTCTTAATAAATACGCCCGTATATTCTATTCGAAACTCCTATTTTTAAAATAAAAAAATTTGACCGCTTTAGTAATCAAGGCAGGGTAGGAATATTGAAGTGATAGAAGCTGAATTAAGTTGTTTACTATACAAGAGTGAGGGTTGGAATGCGTAGGGTGAGTGGAACCGTCAATATTTATATAATATTGAAATAAAAATATTTGAAAGTATAAAGTCTAAGGAATTTAAAACCTTCAAAAACAAGAATATTTTTTTTTTCCCATTAAACGGGATACTAATCAAAGAAATTGAATCTTGATTCCATTCTTTTGAATATTCAAACAACCAAGACAATCTAAAACATACGAATACGAGAAATTAAATTTCAAAGAATATTATTATTAAAAAAAAAGTATTTTTAATTCCAAATTAAGGAAGTGTATGTAATATCTATTTGGCAATAAAAAAATTTAATTAGCATAAATGTCAAAAATTCTTTAAATTTACCTTCACATTTAAATTGTTAATCACACTCATCAGTCTTTTATAATATTTTTAAAATATTTTAAATTTTATTCGCGGAAAAGATTTTAATTCACTAATCAGATGGTAATTTTACATCAATAGTTTTGAGTTTAAATATTTAAAATATATATTGTATCATCCTTAATTTATGTAAAGAAAAAGAAAAAAGAAATCTTAATACACATGTACTTCATTAAGCAATTTATATAATTCTAAAATGGCCATCTTATTTTTTGCACGACTTTTTTTTTTTCTATTCATTTAGTAGTTAATTGTATTTAATTTAAAAATATTTGCAATAAAAAATATAAATAGATGAAACACCCATCAATATTGCTTCTATAAAGAAGTTAAATATATTTCTCTATTTAAAAATAAAAAAATAGAAACACACGGATGATAATTTAATGTTATAAATTAGATGAAATCTAAGCAATATTATAAAATAAATTTTATTATTTATTTATTTTTGAGTTTGTATTCCAAATTTTCAATAAAATTTTTGAATTTTAAATTATTTTTGATCACGAATCAAAACTTGCTAAATTCTTATAATTATAATTGTTTAATCCTAGATTCACGATCTAATCACAAAGTTCAGACAAATTAGACTTGAAATCAACTTGTAATTATAATATTAATATAATTGAATCAATCCAGCATCCAACCAAAGCAAAAACTGAGAGGCCAAACTCAAAATTCATCTCCTTTCTTCTCTCCTCCTAACTGTTTGCACCAATCTAACAACAATTGCCACAATTTCAACAGTTGTTTCTGTTTCTAATGGTTGTTATTTCTCAGGCTTCAAAATTTACCCCCCCAAATCCTTCTCTTCCTTCATCACCACCCCAAATCACCTCTGCTTTGTATGAACCAAACTCTCTTTCCTTAGCCCTTATGCATTCTGATTCTTCTATCTCTCTTTACCCTTCTGTTTCCCTTCTTTCCTTTTCGTCGCTCCCTCCAGCACCGCAAATATTAGTCCCTTCTCCTTCCTTTTCGTTCACTTTCTTGCTCTTGAATAATAATTCTAGCGCTAACCCTAGAGTGGTTTTTATTGTGGCGGGACCTCATAGAAATGAGGCTAAGGTTGTTCTGAGATTGTATGTTTTGCAAAGGAATAATATTTATGGGAAAGCTCAGGTCTTTTGTAAGCAAAAGGGTATCTGTTTTGACGAAAAGCTGGGGGTTTTGTTGGATATTCATCATGGGGTTGGCTTGAAGCTTTTGGGTTCTGTTAATTTCTTTGCAATGTACTCGTTTTCAAGTTCCAAAATTTGGGTTTTTAGCGTGAAGTTCATCGATGGTGATGATGGATTGAGAGTGAAGTTGATGAGGTGTGCTGTGGTTGATTTTTGTAAGCCGGTTTGGTCATTGAGTTTGTCTTCTGGGTTCATGATTTTGGGAGAGGAAAATGGGGTTAGAATTTTGAATTTGAGAAGTTTGGTTAAAGGGAAGGTGAAGAAAGTGAAGAATTTGGGTTTGCCAAATGGGATTATTGGGGATGATGGTTTTGATGGGCCAAGTAGAAAAATTTCTAGTAATGGTCATTTGGATGAGAAGAATGATAAGCACATTGTTCGTGGTAAGTTCGTGGATTTTAGTTTATTATATAAATGTGTGTGTGTGTGTGTGTATATATATATATATATATATATATCCCGATATAGTTAACTGAAATCGATATAATTTGGAGTTGAGCAACTTCCAGTTGTATCATTAAAACTCAATGACACGACTTTACTTCCTAGCAATGCTAATGGTCTATACTGTTCTTTGATCATTTGAGTCAAACGTTTTATTGATTGGTTTAGTTTATAAATGTTTTCAAACGTTGCAATTGTGAATATAGATTGTCTGTCTCCACCATTACTACGAACTAGTTATTTGCTTGGCACACCTTTCTCTGTTTGGATTCATGCTAGCCCAAGTGCACCTGGCAACTTTCACATCCTGCTTTATTTTAGAATGTGACTAGTGGGGTTAGAACTTAAAACAATTGCTTATTACTTTAAAATTGTAATAGATGCGCATTGCACTGCTGCTGTACTTTTGCTAAGTAACATGTGTCGTAGTTAGTGAGTTCTGTGACAAAATTTTATCGGAAAAATCAACTTGGAAGCAGGGAGGAGAGAGGTAGGGTGAGCTAATAACAAAGTTTCTGTGGCAGTACCATGCAACCAGGGTCATAGATAGTGAATGTGCTATAGTTCAGATATAGGAAACGGGGGAAGCTGGACCTTGGATTATGTTGTGATCCTGTTGCTGTGATCTCTTAGGAAAGGGAGTGAAATATCATTGAAGTCATATAATTGACACTGATAGGGATAGAAAGTTTGTTTTGTTTGTACTTCAGGTTTTCTTGATTAGTTTATTTGTGTGTTAACAGAGTAGCTAATGGAAGTCATAAGGACTCCCTGTGTGAATCTAAGAGAGAGGAAATTGGTCCTGTTTATTAGTGTGTGGCACTCAAATAGATAAGCACTGCTTCCAAAAGCTAGTAGTGCTTGTGTGGGCCCCACTTTTAAACTCGAGTTCAATTAGCGGATTTGGAGCTTGGGTTATCAAGATAAAAAAAGACCCTGCTTTGTGCTGCTATATAACCTTAACTTGGTCTATAATTTGTCCTGATTCTTTATTTATTGCTTTTCAATTCCTATCAAAATCTGGCTGCTAGTATCTTAAATAAGACTCACAGGTCATCATAACCACAAACCAAAAACTGATCCCTTCAGTGCAAAGCGTATTTAAGATTTAGAGTTGTACTTGCATGTATGTATGCCACGCATTTCTTTCTTTCTTTCTTTATTTTTCTTTCCCCACTAAACTGATTGAGAATTTTGTTTTACTTCAAATCTTTTATACATGTGAACAAAGAGTAAATTTTTAAACTGTAAAAATATCTTTATGAATCCTTGTTTCTTTTCTTTTCTTCTACATGCAAATGGAACGGACTTAAAAAGTAAGGTTGAAAGGACATGAAAGAGTTAGGTAATGTCCTCTATGGAAATGAAATTTACTTGAAATGAAAGGCTAGGTGATACCCACCAGAGGAACATTTTATTCCTCTACGTATATTTGGAATGGGAGTATATATAACAGGTGCCCAAAGCTGAAGGGCATGCTCTCTCATACGAAAACTTTAATAAAGAATTCACTTGGTTTAAATTATACCTCAGTTTTGTTGTGTGAAATGGACAGCCAATTTTATTTTCAGTTTGATAAGAGCAAACCATTTTCAATATTATCGCGTCTCTCCATATGCTGTTTCAAAAACTCATCAGGATGTCTAACAATTTCAGGAAAAAATAAGCGACTATATTAATTAAAGATGCGGCCTTGTATGAATCCGAAGTACTTTCCATATGTTTTTTTTTTTTTCTTTTTTGGTGTTAAAGTACGTAGTTATCAATGGTTTCTTGTGTGGTTCCCATTTTGTTGTTGACTTAGCCCACGGAATGTTTACCTGAATTAATAAGCACTTCGTTTACTGATGTCAGCCTGCGTGGCATCTTTATGTATCAATATCTCCATATCATATTGTGTGGTTGACTATGAATTCATTAGCTAACTTTGAAATTGCGGATGATCTCCCATTACTTGTTTCAAGTTTATGTCTATTATTTGTAATTTGTTCTTAAAATTTGTTTCTAGGTATTTCTTTTTGTACCAGGAAATGGGTGCTTCTCGTATTAAGCAAGGTGCTGTCCTTTGGTTTTAATCATAAGGATGACTTTAGATGGTAAATTACGAATTATAAGAAATATATTTTTGTTTGAGCTCACTCTTGAGTTGTCTTCTCTATCCTATGGTTGTGCCACTGACTTATTTTTAACGTCCTTCTTGTTTCCGTAAAAATAATTCCTGAAATTTGTATGCTATGATTTATCTATATCTATAGAAGTCTACAGATGTTACTTCCATTATTTTGTTTGCAGTCAACACCTGAATACCTCTTGATTTTCCATTGTCTTGTAAAGCTGATTGTGCATTTGAACTTGCAGTAAAACATAAGTCTGTTAAATATCGGCTAGACTCCAGTGAAGGGGGTGCATGCTTTGTGGCATTTCAGATCAAGGAGGATGATAGCTCAAAGTCTAACAAAATACCATTGACATCTTTGAAGGCAATTTCCATCCAGGCAGTCTGCCCAAAAAAGTTTCTGATCCTGGATTCTGCCGGAGATTTACACGTATTGCACCTTTCTAGTCCAGTTGCTGGATCAAACATAAGTGGTTACATATGGCAGTTGCCTCATATTATGAATATCCTAATGTTGGCTGTCCATCCCGATATTTCGCTACGTATGCTACCATAAATTCTTTTAGTTTTGAATTTTATGGCTGTGCCATTGTTACAAATAGTTACCAACCAAAGCTTTTGTCGGCTGTATTGATCATTTCATCAAAAAGATAACTTGCATTAAGAAAATTACTATTGCATGCTGAGGAGAGGGGTGCAGGGAGTGTTGCTTATGTGCTAGGTTTTCAGGCAGTTTATAACAGGTGGAGGGAAAAGGATGATGAAATTGAATGTTGATTTTGAAAATTATTGAATTTTCACCCTGATCAGGGAAGGCACCGTTGTGATTTAGACAGATGAATTGAGGTTGGTGTCAATCTCTCATGTTGGGCTACATATGTGAAATTCCTTTCATAAGAGGCAAAGATTTTAAGGGTGAGTCCGAAAAGCAAAATGTCTAGGCCCAAATGGGTTGGAGTGAGTCATTACAAATGGCATCAAATTGGACCTAGCTCAGAGTTCATAGTTTGGGTTGATCCCAAACAAGGAAGCTTGGCCTGTAAGTCTCTCGGGACATAGTTAGGAGCCCTAGATAGAATGTGTTAAACTCCCAGATTGCCTGATTAGAGAGGTAGTGGGCAATATATGCCGTCACTTCTCAAACTATATAAGATCTAGAAGTAAAACTGCAAGGGCTAGGCTGTTCTCATTCTGCATGTGAGTGGATTGTAGCAATTGTTTATGACTTTGTTATACTGTTCTATTTATGTTTTTCTTTTTGGTCTTCATATGGCTATATTCTGCAACTTAAGATTGGCTGGAATTATTTTCAGGAACACAAACTATATGGCTTACTGATGGATACCACTCTGTGCACATGATGATTGCATCTGACATGGTTGATGCTGATAATGAAAATGCTAGAAATACAAGCGAGGAAAACCTAACGCAGTACTCAGGTTTCTTTGTTTTGCCTGCTTTACTGGCTTAAGTGCTTTGAATTATATACATAAAAGCAGCAATGCATTTGTTTACTTTATGAGATTGCTTTGAGGTACAGCACATTCATTATTTTACATCCTTATGGCTGTAAAATATGGGAAGTTGTTCAGAGAAAATTCTTTGCAGCTAATGTTTCCTATTTGAAATATAGTCATAATAAATATTTCTTTTTTGGGTGGAGAAGATAATTTGGCTTCTAATTTGTATTCTCATTCTTTGGCCCCCCCATTTTCCTTTTTGGGTGAAGCAATCTAAATTCTTTGTTTTTTGTCTGCTAGTTATTGAAGCTATTTTTGTTGGTGAAAAGATTCAAGATCTTGTACCCTTCACAGCAAATGGACTTTTGATTATTGGACAAGGTAGTCTGGCTGCTTCATTCAAAATCATTCTGTGGCTCATAAGTGTTTCTAGAATTTTAATATTTTATTTCTGTGGATCGCTTTTAGATTTCATCTGCCACAAGGTATTATGTCCTTTTCTATTCTCTCCTTCTCCCAGAGCTGAACAAACCAGAGAAATAAGAAACTGAAGCATTATATCTAGTTCATTATAGTGCAATTATGTTCCAATGTTAATTAAATTTTATTCAGTTTATTATTAACTTGTTATTAATTGCTTATTTGCTTTGAGGTTTAAATTATGTCATGTCTCTTTGCCAGAAGGTAATTTGTCTCATCAAAAGAATATTGACTGTTTTATCTTTGTTAAGCAGGGAATCTATATGCATATTCAAATTTCTGAATTTGCTTGATATATGTATTTTCCTTAATGGTAAGCATCTTATCTTGCCTCTTTCTCTCAAATAAATATCTCATTTTGTGAATATTATAGCCTAAGTTGATTTTGCATCAGGATGTCAATGTTCCCAGAATTGTTAGATGGTTATGCCAGTTTGGAAGGGCCCATAACGAATGGTCTATTTAGATGGCAAGTATTTTTTGACATTTTTGTTCCATTTTGATTATTGATCGTTATCTGTTGTTGTACAGTATGACTCATTGTAGCCCAATTTTTCAGCTGGCCTTCATGTGGCTTCATTTGTTAAGTTTCTGAAGTTGTTAGCTGCAGTTTTCTCATACATATAGCATTGCACAAGGCTTTGAGAGAACACTGGGCTCTTGAAGGTTGGTTTGGTTATTAAATTCCTAATTGGTTGGAATTAATTTTATATTGGCTTTTGCTTTATCAGTTTTCTGATACCCTTCTGCTATGGTGGAACATAAATTGTTGCTTATGTTCTTGACCTTATATGCAACTTCTATACCAGTAAATGTATGGTAGTCTGCACCCACTGATGTGGGGAATATGCGAACCTGAGTGTAGAGGGGTATAGCTTTAACTTGAATTCAGTGACCTACTGGCTTTTTATACTGTTCATTTACTCGGTGTTATGTTTATTGAAACCTTGATTTAATGTTGCAGTCAAACTTATGGGACCTGTTTGACTTGAGCAACAAAGATGGAGTTCGGATTCCTGAAACCTGTTTTCTTCTCACAAAGCCAACCTGTTTCAGTGCCTGCTTTCATGAGATGTGAGACAAATTCAATGAAGACACACAAGCTTTTTGGCAGTTGATTCATCTTTTTCTTCTACCTCTTTGGAGCATGCATTATAATCTGAAGCTCATCAATCAATGAACAATTCCAACTGTGAATCAAAGGTCATAAAGATTGACACAAGCTTGATTGCTGTTCTGTTGGCAGTTAGGTGTATGAAACTCCATCAATATTTATCGTGCCATCAGTTTTTATCACACTGTTAAGGTTTGTCATACTTTTTTAACTTGTGTTCAGTCCATGTATATGGGTTACTTGTCGCTCACCTTGGTTCTGTGGCATTAACTGAAGTGAAAACGTAATAAATTTGATCAGACCGCTGTTTCTTAGGTACAAGATCGACCGTCATAATTGTTTTATTTGTATTTTTTCCCCAATTTATTAGGATTGGCACATTCTCATTGTCATTTTGAGAGGGCTCTATCATTCTCCGTCTCAACAAGAGATCTGAGTGGTTGGGAATAACTTAGTGCTTTCATTTCCAGCTGTGTTACCATGCATCCAATATTAACAGCTGGTTGTGATTTCTGAACTGGGATTGCAAGCAGTATTTATGAATAAAAAATGAATTTAATTTTATATAATGTTTAGGATCTCGACTTTATGAACATCCAAATAGTAGCAGCCTAATAGTATTTGTTTTATTAAAGCTGCTTTTGTGAGAGCCGACCCAATTCATTTTTGTCTGGTTATACTTCCGGGCACTAGACCCAAAAATAGCACTCAGAATCTAATTTTCAGCCCAAACTTTACTCTTAGTCTCATGTCTAATCTTCGTAAATTTACTTTGCCCTAACTGTTAGCCTGGACGATATTTTCTTGATTGGGTTTGAACGAGTTTTCCTTGTTCAGATAATTGGAGAATTTACTGTGTTAGCATGTAGGTTGGAAATGAGCTAGGGAAAGGATTTTAAAGATAGAAATGTTCGAGGGTAAGAATATTTGTTATTCTTTTATCGTTTACTTGGGGTGATAGATTTCAGGTTTCGGGAAATAGATTTTTACTTTTCAGAACTCAACTCTCAAAAGGATCATCTTAACCAAAAGCAACCTAACTTCACAATAAACTAGATTAGATAGGGAAAGCCTTGAGAATATTTCATTTTCTCTTTCCATAGATTTATCATTCTGTATTACTCTGTGCAATAAAGAGGAAAAATAAGAGAAAGAAGGGGAGCCTAGAGAAAGAGATTGATTCTATTCTGAAGCCAAAAAACAAAAGCATGCACGTGAACCTAAAAGTTGTCAGCCATTTTCACCATAAGCGGAACAAAATAGCAACAACAAACAACTACCATAGATATTAAGCTTATCTTTCACCTCTGCCACAACATGATTACTCTCAATTTTCCCCCTCTTTATAGACACAAATGGTTCTGCAAAACCCCCCGTACAGAAAGAGAAATGAGGAAAGAAAGATCTTGATATTCCCTAATATTCTTTACCATTTCCAGCTACTTATTCCTTTTTATTTTTTATTTTTTATTTTTAACACCCTTTGAGATGAGGAAGAAATAAATGCTTCTTCCTTGGTTTGTAATTCTCTCTATGCCTTTTGCTCATCATCCATGACAGGCATCCACCTTGCCTCCTGCTGCTGATGCTGCATCTGCAGCTTTGCTGTTCATCTCTTTGCTTTCTCTGATCTTCTTTTTCTCTTTTTGTTTCTTCTTTCTCCCCTGTTTCTTTCACTTCAACCTGCAAGACAATAACAAACACTGACATTAATATAATAATTTCTTTGCTTGGGTTATTTTTTTAAGGATAACAACACTGATATTGATATAATGTCTTTGCTTTGGATATCATTTTAAGGATAACTTCATTGTCTTATTATGTGCTACGTTAGGGATTAAATACAGAGTCATGTTATTGAGAATTGGCTTCTAAAGAATCCCTGGTTCATAATTTTATCATATGCTCCCTTGGGGAGTAAATATAGTCATCTTATAGAGAATTGGCTTCTAAAGAATCCCTGGTTCCTTCAGTGATTACTACAAAATTGGTTTTTAGAAGTATCATGCATTTGTATTTTCGGGAGGTTTTAACAGGGCTCGAACCCTAACATTTCAAATGCTCCATTGCAGAGCAGGAGCACCACCCACTCCAACTGTGAAGTGGTTAACTTCGCCAACGCTTACTTGAACTTCGATTATTTAACAAATCATTTGCAAATATGTATTTGCTAAAGGTAAAAGTTAGATTAAGAGAAAATTATAATCCATCTTAGGTAAGTATTTTTAATCATCTTAGGAGACGTTAAATTAATAAGAAAAACATGCTAATGGTTTGAAGATAGAACGGTAAGACTATTTTACTGATGAATAATGTATATATATATATATATATATATATATATATATATATAATACTTTATTGCATCAAAGGTTATTGGCAAGAGTCCCAAAAATCACCAACTCAAAATGAAAGGTGAAGACAGATGGGTGGTGGGAAGGTCATTTTCAATACAGTTTTCATATATTTATTGTTGCATTTTTTCTTCAATATTTATCATGAGTAATTGAATTAATAGTCGACTACACTTAAAAACCACTTTCTATATGTGTCTGGCAAGTGCAATAATGCTGCAGCGAAATGGTATTTCATATGATGACTAAGTTTTATGTTTCAATGAGAATGATAATTGGTAACTGCAATGATGCAACAGATTGGTATTTCGGGTTAACATGATTTTCTTTGCATCCCTGAAACACGTATTATTTTTTTGGAAAAATATTGAAGACAAAGGCATCGATGGGCATTTTTATTTGAGGAACCCAAATGATGGTGTGATAAAGCAACAGCAAAAGTAAGAGTGAAGAGTGTTCCCTTCGAAAATTTTGCAGTGAAGCATCTCTGGTGCTCGTATAAAACAAAGAGAAGAAGAAAAACAACACAAGCACGAATTAAGGAAAAAGAAAAACGAAAGTTTTTATAACTTGGTTTCTGGAATTGTTTTCAAAATCCCAATTGGATTTTTGTTAACTTATACTGTTCTTTTTCAACTCTTCAAAATGCTGTGCTGCTTTCACAGACGAAGGTAAGTAAATTTGCTGGAAAGCTGGCCACTTGGAGAAGAAGTTAAGGCTTCGTTTGGATTATTTGCACACTTGGAGCACATGTACCCATCAAATGAAGAGGCTACAGTTCAATTATTCGAGCTGCAAAGCATCTTGGTTTTCTTTTTTTCCTTTTTTTTTTTTTTTTTTAAATTTTTAATTGGGTTTTTAATGTCTACTCGTAGATAAGTTGTGGATACTGTAGCTATAGGGATCAGAGTTATCTGTTATTAGTCCCCCATCTCGGAAGGACTAGAGTCTAAAACAATCAGGATTTCCTGATATTCACTGTATGAAGAAGCAGAATTTTGAATCGGAAAAATCATCACAGCTGGAGGAGGAAAGAGATATACAGTACATTATATTATTTTTACAAGCTGTGATCTCGACAGACTTGTGAATAACCGCATGCATGCTTATATTTTTCCTTCTAAAGTTGTAGTTTGAAAGTACTAGGAAAATCAGAAAATTAATGGCAGCTCCCTCAGGAAACCAGAGAGAGTGATGTCTCATTGCCTTAATTGTGGTAATACTCATGAAAGTGGACATTAGAAATGTATAATTAATGTTGATATACCTTCTAAATTTGACTCTTCAAAATTGGGTTGTAAGAGGAAATCTATCTCTTGATTAGCTAATTAGATTATCTTATTTAAAACTCAATTTATAAGGGAAAACTGGCGAAAACCTATTACTATTATGTTAAAGTGTTCATCTTGTAAAAGCACTTCCTACATGGCAGAAACCCAAAAGCGCTTAATAAAATTTCTCGAGAGCATAAATTGATGAATATATATATATATACTTACCTCTTCCTCAGATTTTTGTTTTGCAATACTAGAATTCGGCGAGTCTCCTCCTTCTTCTTTACATCGCTCTAACGCTCGCTCTATGATTGAAGGTGTAGATGTAGGACTTGGACTCTCAGAACTAATATTAGGCGGAGTACTTTGAGTTCCCACATCTCTAGTACTCATGCCCTCTGTTTTCTTCTCTGCAAACATAAAATAATATTATTCATTAAGCCAACTTAAAACAAGTAGTCACGATTCTTGAAGTGCATTAAAAAAGAAGCCAGAATAGGAAACTGCTTAAAGACCTGGAAATGGGAACTCAGCTACATCTTCTTTCACAGTCGATGAAGCTGGCCTGGTTTGGAACATATTTCTTGAATGGTGAGAAGAGTTATAAACAAGAGGAGCAGACATCGTAATTCTGTTTGTCAAGTCACGAAAAGATCTTCTGCTAAGTGTTTTTGCAGATAAACACTCCATTGGAAACTCTCCCGAATGAGGGTTGCATATGTATTTCTCTGCTTCATTCCATTTTGAATTTAAAGCAAACCCCTCTGGCGAGAAACACTCCCACCTATTAGACACATTTCTTGCCTGTAATGCTGCAAGAAAACAGAAAAATAGAATAAAATAAAAATCCAAACAGGTTAAACAACTCAAATGATTACATGAGTTTGTTTCAAAAGAACGCTTGCCTTTGAGAGCAGTGGTGAAAGAGTAAGTTGATGGGTCAATCTCTTCTGCAAATAAACAGCTGGGATAGCTGATTGAGAAGATTTAAAAAAGGAAAAAGAGAGAAAAGAGAGTGAGTTAGAGCTGTTGTGTTACCTCTTAAGGTGTATCCAGGAGAAGAAGGAGTGCTAGAAATGGTGATATTTGATCTAAAAGACCTTGTATCTTCCCTGAAACTTCTGATATTTGAAGCTGAAAACCTTCTTGAGTTGGTGTTTTCTCTACCGATCATTCGAGCTTTTCGAGCCCACTCTCTTAAATTGAAGTCTGAAGGTTCATCTTCTCGTCGGGAACTATAGGGAGATTGAGATTGTTCCGGGATGGAAGCCATGAATATTGAAGGACTGTAAAATAATTACAAAAGGCTTTTAAAGTTTGAATTCCTTGTTTTTTTTTTTCAAATGTTGCAACTCTTAAAATCAAAAATTGCCACGTCAGAAATTCAAGCATGAAAAATAAGGATATAAAAGTAACATGGGAGAATTCATATATCATGGTTCTGTATATTTTAGGGTGCTTATAGATTGCTTTAAATTTTTAAAAATTATGAATAATAATTATCTATCTATTAGAATTTATTTAATTAAAAATATATTTTTAAAAAAATGAAAAAGGTTAAAAACATTTGCATTTAAAATGATTAAGGTATATTTTTTTATTTTATCTTTCACTATAATTATTTCTCTTATGATTGATAAACTTAAAATTTTATCATATATAAATAAAAAAACAATAATATTATAAATATAAATTTTTATATAAATTAATATGATATAATAGTACTGATTCATAAAAATATAAAATTAATATTATTAATAAGAATAAATTATATAAATTATTTAATAATAAATACTATCATATCATATCATATTGGCTTGTATCTCTCATGTTATTGATAATAAAAATAAATTTTTAAAAATTAGATTAGTTCAAATTACTCCTAATTTATATATGTCATCTAAATTATTACATTAATTATTAAAAACAATATATATATGATTCCAAGAGTAATACTGTTTTTACCATCGCAAGTGGTGTAGAATACATATTTCATGAAATTTGTCAGACAACGTTTTTGCTCATTTCCGGCATAATTAGATAGGCTTTGGTTCAACTAATGTTGCAATAAATTAATAATACATTGACTTAAATTATGAAACATGTTCACAAACTTTACATCAGAGCAAATAAGAGATGGAGATTGATGGGCTGGCTACATTATTACTGAGTGTACGCAATATCATAATCATAATATTAGGGATATAGCGATGCTATTATTTTTTTTTTTTTTTTCAATTCGAATATTTTAATTTTAAAATTATTCCATTGTAATTCTCACTATTGCGTTATATTTTTAAAGATTAAGAATTATAAAAAATAAAGAATTATAAAAAGTGAAAGGATGTATGGTACTATATACATATAAAAGATGAGATGGATCTACAAATTATTGTGATAATATTTTATTATTATCCCATATCTCTTATAATTTTTTTACAAAATTCTTCTACTCTAATAAAACTGTAATATATACGGAAATAACAATAATATTAAATGTACAAATTTATATACATATTCCTTTTATATATAATATAAAAAAATCAAATTATTATTAATATTATAAATTTTATATAATTTATTTTTAAATTCTTATGAAAGCCTAAAATATATGATAATAATATAATACAATCATATTCATTTGTATAAATAAATTTATATACAAAAATTATTCATTTAGTAATATAAAATCATCGGGTCAATTCGTTTAAAATTTATATTCATACTAATACCAATATAAGTAAATAGTTTAGCTATCTTAATTTAAATATGCTAATCAAATTAGATTTTAAAAATAAACTGTACTGGAATATATTTATTATTTACAAACAATACTAGAGACAATAATAGTGGTCCCTTAATGATATTATTTGTGTTTTATCCTTTTCTAAGTCATGGTATTTATTAGATTTCTATCAGATGACATTTTCAATTTTCAACATTTAAATCCAAAATTTCCCTCCTACTTAGCTATGATTCCACTATCCTCCACTCTAACCCATCATGATCTTGACACGTGGATCTCTCCATCTGGGCAAAACCCCATATGGGTTTTCCAAGTTGATATGTTAGATCACATAGTAGGGTTGTTTTCAATATCTGGGTCTGTTTGGAAGGACAGAAAAAGGAAGAAGAGTGGATGGAAAAAAATGTTAAGAAAAATTTTGTTATGTGGCTGTGATTTCTTATGGCGTGTGCATCTCTGCATGTGCGAGTCCATGCGGTGTTGTCATCATTTGTCAAGAAGATTAGTGCAATTTGGCGGGGGGTCCTTGCTCCTCTCACCTTCGGCGTCCTCTCTTCCTCCTGGACTGTGGAACGTAGGCAGGATGGGTTCCCCATGTTGGGCTAATCCTGGCCGTCAGTTTTGTCTGATGTCAATTGACAGTGAGAGCGAGAGGTATAGCAATTTGGTCCGCATGTGAGCAGTGTACAAAACTGAGCTTCATTTAATCTCGAAAGTTTATCAGAAAAGATTTCTTTTACGTGAATTGTCTCAGCTTTTTATCTACACCATCCTATGGAAAGATTTTTAGACAACGAAGAAGGGGTATTTTCATTATTGTAGAAAGTTAAGGTGAAAACGAAATTTCATACAAATTTGAACACATCTTGCTACAGTATTTTTAAATTTATTTAATTGTTTGTTGAATAATTGAAAGTATTAAAATATTCAAAATAAATTTATTTCTTAATTTATTTTTATTCATATTGTTATTCTCCATTTTATAAATTATACAAATAAATTATTTTAATAAAAAATTATATTATAATGCTTAAAATAAACTTATTTTTATTTTTTATTAAAATTATTGACTTACAAAGAGAATAAAAATGTAAATAAAAAAAATTAAAAAATGCTATGCAAAAAAAATTATTTATATATTAGATAGAAGCAATTTTTTGCAGCATAGAAAAATATATTTTATTTTTATTTTTTTAAATAGATAGAAAGAATCATAGGGATAAAAATAAAATTTGATTACCAACAAAGATAACTTTAAAAATAAAATTTTTTCTATTCTAAAAAATGAGAAAAAATAATTTTTATTTAATATATGAAATAATTTTTTTAAAAAATTCTTAATACATTTTAAATATATTTTTATGTATATTGTTATTATTCTCTTTGAGAGCTAATAAATTTAATACAAAAATAGAAATTAAATTATTTTAAATATTATAATTTTTTATTAAAATAATTTATTAGTTAAAATTATGAGTTCACGAAAAGAACAACAATAATATAAAATAAATGGAAATAAAAAATTAGTTTATCTTTAAATATTTTATTATTTGTAATTAATCAAGAAACAGTTAATGTATAAAAATATTATAATGAATGAGATTTATATAAATTTTTAATAATTTTTTTCTATCTCATAATTTTTATAAATTTTAAGGGAAGTTTCTAAAAATATCCAAACGAAGAACGATTGAATGAACAGTAGTAATTTCGTCATAATTAAACTAAATTTAAAATATATTATCTAAAAAACGAAAACATAAACAAATACAGATAACTTATAATGAATGAGAATAAATTTTTGTTACTGTTTTCTTTCGATCAACGGCAGTCAAAATATTTGTTTTTAACAGCAGAGATTCTCCTCCATCTTTGTCTTTGCACTCTCTATAAGACTATAAGCTGCTTCACATTATCAAATGTGGATTTAATCAGATTCGTCCTTCAAAATAAATCGTCTTCTTCTTTTGGTTGGAAAAGACGAGCTTCAAGAAAATGGGTTTGAAGGTTTCTCAAAACAACTTCTGGAAACCTACTTTAGGGTATAGCTATAGTGCATCACGACGTATGGTATATTTTTATAAAAATTTTTCTAACAGTCATTCTACTGACACTAATTTTTCTTTGACCATTATAATATTATAAATTATTGTTATAATATATCACAAGTCTATTAAAAGATACACTTTTTTATAAAAGGGAGAGTTATAACTCGGAGAAAATATCTTTTTTTTTTTTTTTTTATAAAATAAGGAGTTAGAAAATTTTAAGAAAAAATCCCACAAAATATAAAGTATAATTGTCAAAATGAAGGCAGGGGCTTCTACAATGTAGGCGGTAACAGAACTAATTATTTCAACATGATAAACGAAATATCTACATAGTGCACTTCAACTTCGGTTGCTCTCTATCTGTGTTTATTCAGTAGTATTAAAAATATAATTTTTTTATATAAATTATAAATTGATATAACATGTTATTATTAATTAATAAAAATTTAAAATTAATATTATTATATTCAATTATTTTATATACAAAAATTGATATCGTTAGTATTGTTTTTATTTATTTTTAATTTAATCAAGTCCATGCAATCATAATTGAAAAGTTTGATCAGATTCTTAATTAAAAAAGATTTGTCACCCTCGCCCGTAAGTCCATCGAGGGCACGGGGTGATCGGACACATTCTGATAAGTGAGCTAAAAGCCTGAAACATCAACCCCGAAACCCTTTTCAGCCATTTGACCGGTTTCAATAATGGATTCGTTGCTTTACTGATAACCCGTACACCATTTTGGAGTTTGGACCCATAATTTCTCTGTCCACTCGGCGTTTCATGTGGACTTGACCAAAATGGAAGTATTTTAACAGTAACATTTTTTCTAAAAGTAAAAAGACTTAATAAAAGTATGATTTCAAATAAATTTGATTTTCGAAAATATCCTAGAAAACATTATTTTAAAAAAAATTCAGTACGCTTCCAAAGTACACCGTACAATTACTTATCAAGCATTTCTCAGAAAAACATTAATATTTTTTGAAAAAATTTTAAACAGGACTTTTATTTGCCCAATCAAACAAATTATAAAATTTAAAAAAAATAAAAAATTTTGGTTATTTTAAAAAGGTTCTAATAATGTTACTACCAAGTCAACGATAAAGATAATTTTTTCAAAGTGCTTTTCACCTAAAATCCACAAACAGATGTCCAAAAAAATAGGACTTGTTTGGCATAACCACATAAGTTATGCTTGTTAATCGCCTGAACTCAACTCAACTAAGGACTCGTTTGATATAACGAATTTTTATTTGACTTTAAAAAGCAAAGTTATAAAATAATATTTAATAACATCGAATAATATCCACTTATTTTTTAACTAACATTTAATATTTTAACTTCTATTCTATATTAACTATGCGGTTACTGTACCTTATACTAAATATATGCCTTAAACCTCATCTTGGTTATTGCATATGAATCGTTCTCCCATTTTCGTCAGCCCTCAACTCATTTAACTTTTTCTACTAATATTTCTACAATATCTTCAAAATTTTACATCAATAGTAAAACATATTATACATTGAATCTATATACAAAATTCCACAAGACATTATCTGCAAATAATGAACATAAACCAATATATACAGCAGGATTACATGAAACCCGTACACTTCATTAAGGCGATCCACTGGAGCTGGTGTTGGAGATAAGTCGAACGTCACAAAGATCATTATTCTCTCCCTTCAATGTACCCAATTATTTGTTAGTATAATCCGGCAAAAATTTTGGTTTATAAGCAATTCTCGAATATATCAGCTTTTAGGCCTTTAACACTTATATTTAAATCAAAGCATTTAAACATAAAACTCACCAACTTCAGCTGTGATCCCCGGTTCGAAGAATGAAGCAAATTTTGCCTCAAGTACATGATTGAGGGGCATAAAAGATTAACGTCCAAGTATAATTCACTGTTCTAAACATATGGAATTACAAACAAATATTACGAGGTACAGTAATCTTAAGCACTTATCTTTTAGTATACAGGAAAACTTCAAAGATGTACATAACTGACAGAGAGACATAATTGAAATTCGAATAACTGAAAGTACAAATTTGCATGCTTGTACACTTTATCTGTCTCTTTTCAAAATCTGACAACTGCACTGATTTTGCCTCAAACACCAAGACTAGACAGTACCTACCATCCTCTGTGACCCACGAAGTCATGGTTAAAGAGTCAGGTAACACTAACCAGGGTATGGTTAGAAAGCAAGGCCTCTGTACAAATGACCTAGAGTGAATCCAGCATGTTTATTACACAAACCCCAGTATAGTACAAGTACCACAAGGTAATCTAGGGCTCTCAATTTTTTTTTTGTAACAGAACTGTAAATAAACTGAAACAGTCAAAAAAAGTTTTTCATATTTGTCCTCTCTTTTGTGCAATATTCAACACCCACCCAAAAAAATATTGAGAGCAAGCACCTATCCCTTCAACTTACACAGATGCAGATAATGATGATTATAGAAGCTGCAGGCACACAATCTTCAGTAATTGTCCAAGTTTTTCTGAGATAACACAATCAATGCATTTATGTTTGAAACTAAAGTTTTTAAGTTTAATTAACATACTTCACAAATCATCAGCCAAATAGGTGCACTCCTCCTTGGAACTCCTCCACCCTGGAAAGGGAATCACGAAAAACTGATGTTAGAGCAATAAATCACAATCTTAATGAGCATAAAGATGGTGTATAAATTTTGAATACACCAAAAGAAACACTCATCAAGTATTAAGGCTTCTTGACTCACATAATTAGAGCACTAGGACGACTACAAACCATTATGAACGAATATATCAGTATATAAAAGTTACAGATTGGATTGATGCACAAATCTGTGCCTTTATTGAGCATCCCAAATTTATATTATGCAGTTATTTGGCAAATATGAAATTCCCCAAGGTGTACCCTTAAGTAGCACAGTGAAGCTAATGGCAGAATGAATTGACAAATAAAGAACTGCTCCTGATGATAGAGATGCAAAGTACAAAATAAGAGGATTCTCAGCAACTGCAATATTCCCTTCCCCAAAACACACATGCATTACATTTTGAGTTATTTTAGTATGGGAACCTTCCATCAATAAATTTAGGTAGAATCCAGATCACTACTTCCCTTATTAAGTCATAGCAGACAAAATAAAAATGTCAAGTGATTTTTATTTTTGCTCTTCTCATATATAGAGCACCCAATCTAGATCACGCTAATTTCAAAGCAATGCCTTTCCAGACGAGGAATGGGATGGTAATCTTTAAATTTTATGCCCACCAACTTTCTCTTGTTAGAAATGCATTTTATTAGATTCATGAACACCACACAGGATTTGTATTCCCAAGTTTCAATAATTAGGCAAGTGAAAGTAGGATTCACTAACTTAAGCAACTGTCATTCTGATGCTTTCATGTAGCAGTGGGCATTAACAGACTACTAGTTACACTGAAAAACTTGATTCACAAGGATAAACCGGTGAAATCAGTAGTTGATTATTGCAGTCATATCAACACTAATTTTGTTACCAAACAGAAAGAATTTATACTTTCAAACTTTTCTCATAGAGCTTAGCTTGTTGACCAAGTTTATTAATACTACTACTACTAATAATAACAATAATAATAGAATAAAAGACATGAGGTAGCATGCAGTAAGAAAAATACCAGACCATACTGAAAAATCCTTTTCAATGCCTCATCAAATGCTGCTCATCCCTGCAACGAAATCTTCTAACATCACTTGACCTAATCCAAAACTACAAAAAAGTCAATTCATAAATCAGATAATTGAGGTAAATGACAAGAGGATAATGCACATCTGACATGTACATGCAAGTTATCAAAATATGCAGCCTGTCCAATCTAGAGATTATCAATACAATTGTGCTCGTATAAACTCTGTTTTTAGTGTAAAAGTTGACAAATGGGACAAGCAAACCTAAAAGGGTGAGGGGGGACAAGACTGGCAATAAATTGTCACAGGCATGAAGCTCAGGAGAATTAAGTTATCCAAGCTATTTAGAAGGTTTCCCCAAAAGATTATCCTCAAAGCTTGGAATCAGAAAGATAACTTCCACAAACATCTAGATGCTTTTATATTCAAACAAACAATGTCATGGAAGGCCTTCCTTCTTTCTGTTTTTCGACCCATTCTATTTCAGAACAGCACACTAAGATTATACTTGTAGCAATGTACATTTAATAAATTAAAGGTATTTGAAAATATGCAACTTTGGAATTCCCCATCCGCTCCTAATCAAGTTCCCCCAAATTGAATGTCACGACTCATAAGGGAAAGTATTAACCAAAAAGGATTATATTTTAAAGTCTTTGCATACCCCTGTTCAAACAAGAGTGCAAAGGAAACAAAGAAAACAAGTAATTACCTTGTAGTTTGGTTTTGCCATTTAAAGTTCACCGCGTGGATTCATGTCAGGTATGTAGAAGTTTGTTGCTTGTGTTAACAATTGCGACCTTATCTCTTGTATCACTCTTTTTATACCATTTTTCAACAAGATGAAGAAAAGTTATAGCAGGCAGATGAAATAAGCATAATTAAGCCCAGTGAACATGAAATTGAATGGTTTTTTAATTAAAAAAATAATGGCAAGAAAGTAATGGGGCATGGTTCTTAATCAACACACTTCAGTTGTTGAATTAAGACCTTGAATCTCCATAGAAAACAGGCCATATGCAGTAATTGGCATATAATGAAGTCTGACTTATATTAATGACATCACCAAATGAAAGAGAGAAGGGACCAATAGGACAATCACTGTAGAATGTCAATACTTCTACATGAAGCAGGGTGTAGTTGAGATGGATCACAGAACTAACAAATTCCATTGGGTAATAATATAGCCTTAGAACCAACAAATAAAAAGTGGGAAAAAGGAGAATGTTTTGCCATGATAACACGTATTGGTCAAGAAGTGACCATGATTGATGAAAGTACCTGTTTAAGGATTGGACCGGCACAAGTTTCCCTTAATGCTTGAGCATCTGAATAAGTCAAGCATAGCACAGGTTTGAGCTCTGTGTACTGCAAAACAGTTAAAATGATTATCAAAGGAAATAAATTTATTGACCTTCCAATATATTTGATATAGTTGTTCAATAAAGGTAATCTAGCAGTACCAAGCAAATTGTATAACACAAGTGAGAACATAAAACAAGGTAAGCAAAGAGGTTAAGCGTTTCCAAAATGTATCAGTCAGTCTTATGTTGCAGAAGTTGATATAATTCCAGTGTAATGACCAACATTTGGAGATTCATTATTTCCTCCAACCATTGATTGGCATAATTGCTGGGACTGCATATGAAGTTTTGGTCTCAAATTGCTAATATTGGAACATGGACCTAGATACGACTCATCTCACATAAACACATCAAATTGAGATAGAGCCAGAGTATTATCAGAGCCATTCCAATCATGCTGAGGGGAACCCTCTTCATTTATAATATTCTCCTCACATAAACCAAAATATCAAGATCTACAAAACACTACTAACTGGAAATGATGTCGCTTGGCTAAGGGCATAAATTAGCAGTATAAGATGCAACAAAGCTAGCATTCTCTTATGCTCCAATAAAACTACGTAACTAAGTGTGATAATATAACTTGAAAATGACTTGCTAAAAACTTTTACCTTAAGAGCCATTCCAATTATGGCGAGGGGGAAGCCATGTGCTAGCACTATAGCTGACAATTCCGATGCAGGGAGGATATTGAATTATGCCCCAAAACCAGACCTGTAGATCATAGCCACATAGTAATAGGTGCAAAATCCAAATAGACTTTCACGGCAAACAGAATTGCCAAAGGATAAGGAACTTACGACAGTAGTGAAATTCCAAGACCAAGTCCAACAGCACCAAAGGAAACCTGCAAAATTTTACGTACGGCAAGAATTTAATCAATGCTGAAAATAACTAACAACCTTAGAATCGTTTCACAGAATTATTAAAAAACTGTTTCATAAAGAATCTTTCCGAGAATATGCGTTTACTTTTCAAATTTTTAGAAGACATATATTAATGGAAGCTCCTTTTCCTTGAATCTTACCTTAGCGAGAGTGAATTCATCATCGGTAACAACCGCTTTATTAGCAGCGGTTGCCGATGACGCTGTAGCCGTTGAAGGTTGCGTTGAATCAGCGCTCTCGTTATGAAAGAAAATCCAAGACAGTGTCGTTTCAAGGCGATAATCCTAGGAGTCAGAGAAATAAGATCGATGGAGGGGAAGCAACGGTGGTAATTGGAGGATCCTAAGTGGCGATTTCATGAGGTGAGCATAAAATGGTTGCTCCTGTTAACGCGAGCGTTCTCATTTTCCTATACTGATTTTCTCGGTTTCTGTTTGTGTGTGGATGTAGAGTGCTACTGTTAAGAGTTTTTGTACATCTTCCTCCGGGAATGAAGAACGAGAGGCAGGAGTTTGATGAGTGTCAACCGCCAAAAACTAGGATGGGGTGTCGCTCCGTTTCATAGATAACTGCGACGCTGTCGTTTCGTCTGTCTTGAATTTTATCATTTGAGTCCTTGAATTTTTTCAACTTATCAATATGAAGTAGGTCTAATATCCTTAATCATCTATAAATCACATATTGTACATTCAGTTCGAATAGTTTCGGATCCTGTCTCTGAATTAATCCAAAGAGTTTGGCCGCATTTTTTGTATCATTCATCAACAATAATATTTACATACAACAATTTGAGCCGCTATTTTGAAAAAATGTGAGATCATCATTAGCTAAATCATACAACTCAGCCCATGTCGACATTAATTCTTAGAATGAATCATACACATGAAAAACGGATCAAAATACAAGTACAATCCATACAATTTCTTTACTAGCTTATGCTCATTCTGGCCATTTCCTCTGCCCCGCCACAATATTCAATTTCACTCTTCAGCTGTTTACACAAATGGAAAACAAATGAGAAGGAAAAAAGTATTCCTCGGTTCTTCAACTAAATCATCCGAATACATTTTTGTCTCAGCTTTTCCCTCACAATAAAAAATGCAAGATGAAAATATGTTACCCAAATTTATTTGATGCTGAAGACGAAAACCAAAAAACATTAGAACCCATCTTATAAGTTTCTCTTGGCATTAGAAATTGCACGGGAGTCCTTATTTTTTTGCACCCGTATCCTTTTTTCCCTGCAATGGGAAGGGTAATCAAAATGGTAAAACATATCTAGTAAACAAGGAAAACTGTTAATCACGATAAGATTACACAATCCCTTCTATATAATGCATTCATTTCACAAAATTTCTAAGAAAATGAATAGACAAAGCACATCACAAGGATATATAAAAGCCAAAAAAACAGTTCCATTTAGCCTAAATGTACGAACCTTCCTGAAGGGATGTATTTATTGACCGCTGTTAATTGATAAGCATCGTAGACAAACCATCATCCCAAGTTCCCTCCATATCTGGCCATTGCAGGAATATATATATATATGATTGCTTTTGAATTCATGAACTGGATTATGCACAAGAACATTGTCTTTAAACAAACCTTGAAGCAAAATATCAGGTTCACCACGATAGCCCTTTAACCTCCACAAAGCACAACCGTTGTCTTCCAATAAAACAGGCTCCGTTCTAAAAGCATCAAATCTGTCTCTCTAGAGTAACAATATTGTGATCAAAGATCAGAGAGTGCTTTCAAACTTGCATGAAGGTATAAGAGTACTGATAACACAGGCCTAAAAATTACTCATACAATAATAAATTGAAAACAATTTAAAAACAAGTGGTAAACTAGGTTAACGGACTAAAAAAGTAAATGTTAGTGAGTAATACAGGTCATCCCAAAATTTTCATCCCAACATGCATCTTAAATGGAGAAGCATACATTCATTAAATAGTAGAAAGATGCAATAAATAATTTTAAAAATTATAAAAATTCATCATTTAAGTTTTATTTTGGGATAAAAATATTTAGGACAAATAACTTTATTCTTGAAAGTTAATTAATTAGCCAAATAATCAAAAAAGAAGAGTTCATTTACTCTCCAAAATTTGAATAAAAGCAATACATTCATTCAATACACATACATGGTTAAACACAAAGGAATGTATGTATATTGCACCACTAACGTTATCATTGAAAGGTGGTTTTGCATGAAAACCTAAAAGACTATTTATTTTTCCTTTTATGAATATAAATATACTAAACCAATTCAACATTCTTTTATTAAGGTTTAAAAGAATTCCTACCTTATCAAGCTTTTTCCACTAAACTTAAAGTGTCTCTCAAGCCTTTAAAAACATCTATACACTAGTAGAAAAATAATGGAGTTGATGAAAAAGTGTTAGAGACTTGTTTTGACCTACAAAATAATTTTTATAAACTTTTACAACCTACGTTCATATATCTACATATATATACACCTAGTTTGCATAAAAAGAAATGAAAATCAAAACAACCTTTACTTTTCTTTTTCCTTCTCCTTTCTTTCCTTTCTTGCCTTTTGAAAACAAAAAAATTAAG
>JAWDEX010000022.1:3174318-3191716 GCA_035221805.1 Trichilia hirta
TAAAATTAAAATAAATTTTGTCAAAAGAAGTGTGATCGAATTTAGGGTTAACTTATAATTTTTTAAAATTAAAGAGCCTAAGTGATATTTTATATTTACTATTAAAAAGCTTGTTGGAGAAGTTTTATGACCCATTTGTCTTTACTAAAAAGACTAGGGGTATTATAATAAATAAAAAAAATTATAAATAAACCCATTTGCTATTTTTGGATGAATTATACTATATTTTTTACTATTTTTAAAGCGCTCTCTCTCTAACCAACCAAATAAGGAGACAAGAAGAAGATTTGATTTTTTTGAAAACACTCTAATTTTGGTGTTGGTTTTCATCAAATATCATTAAAGGTTATAATTTATAATTAATTTGATTAATTATGCTTAAAATAGCATAAATCCAAACCCATACTTATTTTTTTGATTTGCATGCTTTCATCCCTCACAATTATAACATCTAATTTTCAAATTAGGGTATTTGATCATTTTATCCTAAATGATATTTTTATTATTTTTTAAAATACATGTTTGATTATTAATTTTTACTTCATGTTTGATTTATTAACTTTCTATTAAGTTTAACAAGTGATTAGAAAGAATTTAGTGAGGATTTGGCAGGTTCAGAAAACTTTATCGTAAGGTATTATTCGCATATGTGAGCTTTTAAGTTGAATTGTTGTTGATCAAGAAGTCCGATTAATAAGCCATTTATTTATAATCAAAAAGAACAAAATAAAAATTCTATAAAAACAAATTTAAGGCAAATTCAAGTATATATTGGAGAAAATAGAAGTTAAGAAGTTGGACGTCCAAAAATGGGACAATATAAGAAACATATCCCAAAAACTATAGGATAATCAACCTAGGAGCATTCCCCTAAACTAACGCTTGTCTTGGCATCAGACCTAATCAGATTAGGACGTCTGACACTAGACTTGGCTGGACCAATCGCCGAATTTTCTTCCCTTGGTGACAAACGGCATTAGATATCAAATTTTACCTTTTAAAGTTACTTCTTTGCCACCTCCTGAAAAAATTTTTCTTCTCAATGCTCAAAGGCACAAAGGGAAGAGAATCAATCATTGTCTCCCCTCCCCTCCTCTCTGCTCGATTTTCTCTTTTTCTCTCCCATTTGCTACTATTTTTTTCTATTGATTTCTTAATTTTCCAACCTATTAAACTCTTTTTAACAAATCACAAATACACATCACCCTTTTTATGTGGCAAGTTGTATTTTTAAATTTAACAAAGTATTCAAGCCAGATTGAGAGCTCGGATTTTGAAATAAATTAGAATTTTTCATAACTGATGATACTTTCAACATTTTTAGGTCTTAATCAACCTATCGATAAACTTTTTAGTGCATTTTAAGTATAAAATTGTAGTTTAATTGAATCGATAAATTAGGGTTCATTATTCATGTAGAAAATCTGAGATTTTGAGTTTAATTTTAATAAATTGAATTATAATACATTAATTATAGCTTAAAATGAACTAAATTAGATGATTTTGATATATGCAAATAATGTGCACTATGCATAATTACTGCTTATTATCATTATTCATTCAAAAATGCTCAGGTTAAAGAGTCAAATTTATATGTTGTTACATGTTAGAAATGGTTGTGATAATATAAGAATGGTCATTAAATTTTATTTAGTAAAAATTAGATAAATGATAGAAATTTAGTAAAATCTCAATCGATTAAGTTCAGTTAAGAAACTTGAACTCATTTAGCATATTCATGGTACATAAATAGCATTGGTTTCAATTAAGGATGAAGAAATTGATAAGTTATTGATATGTGTGATTTAGGCACCCAGAATTCAAGTGACAAGACTCTAAGAGGCAAAGAGTAATGGGAGTATATACCCTCCCTAATAGTGAGTAAATTTTCTTCTTTTAAATGTTTTAAAATATTTTATGAAAAGCCTATTTTCATAAACTAATAAATAACTTATTTTATGCTTATTATTTTAAATAAAATATGAATGACTTGTTGAATTGTGTACTGATTTATACACGAGGCCACAAGACTAGTTCTGATAAAATAATAATTTATTAATATGTTTTGAATCATGATGATATGCATATAAATATTTTGATATTGGATTTTGACTTTTTTTAAATACTTTTAAAATATTTTATGAAAAACTTATATTTTATAAGTTAGAAAATAGTTTTATGTATTATAATTTTGAATTAATATAAATGGCCTGATGATTTGTGTTATATTGATTTCCAAATGAGGCTGGAGGCCAAATATTATGATGACGTTACGCTAATATTTCAATTTAAATACTAATACTTGTTTATAGAAGATTATAACTTGATTTTTATAATGTATATGAATTTTATAATATTGGATTTAGTTTATGATATTAAGGCCGAAGATGCCATAGTCATGAGAGGCAAAATTATAATTATAAGTATCCTAGAGATGGATTAAAGCTATGACTGTTTTCATGAGTGGTGCATTAAAGAAGGTAATGACTTTAATTATGATAAAGTGGCCCGTTGAAAGAAAATGTAAATGACAGTTATATGTAAATCCATATATTAATCTAGACTAACATTAGTAGTGGGTATAATTTTTATAAAATGATTATATGGTTATTATATACATGTTTATATAAAAGGTTTTTACATAATAATATAGTCAGTTTTGTTTGTATGAGATAAAAATCACTAATAGCCTATATTTGCTTCTGATTAGAGCAATTATCGAAAAAGGTGGTCAACCCGATAATTTTGAATAACAGATCATAATTTTTATTGAAATCAAATTATTTTTCTTTTACATTCATAAATATTTCTTAAATTATTTTAATATAATTATTTTATGCGTGTGTGTGTGTGTATGTGTATGTATCAACTCGCAAAGTATACTTCTATATATTTATCCCTCACACTTTAATTTTAAATATTTGTGAGTAAAGTAGATGATTAGTTAAAGGTAGTGATCATTTCTTGAAAGTTCAAAAATCTCAAATATATTTTTTGATCTCCACTCTCTTAACTTATAAAATCTATTAGATATTGTTTAATCATTTTAATCATTATATTTAATGATTTTAAACTAGTTATAAAATATGTACTAAAGTTAGATAATATTATGATTATTTAGATTTTTTGTTAAATTTTATTTTATATTTTATAATTTAAAAACAATAATACTTATAGCCTTACATATTCTCTTGTCATCATTCGAGATGTGATATAATAAAAATATAAACTTTTATCTTTAGTGAATGAAAATTTTTATTATTTTTCTATAATTTAAGATGATATTTGTTAGACAAAAGGTATAAATAACATTTAAAAAAACCATAAAAAGGCTTTTATTATAAACCTTTTGACGAGAATATTTTTTATTTTAAAATGTCATAAAAAATATTTGTTGCTCTCTTTGTTCTATTATTACAAATTACCAATATATTGCATAAGAAATCTATCAAAAAATACCACGTTTTCATAAAACGGGGAATCAGGTCTATAAAAGTAGGAAGAAAACACTAAACTTTTTTTTTTTTTAATAGAGATAGAAAACTCTAATAAAAAATACTTACAAAATAAACAGTACATCTCTCTCTCTCTCTCTCTCTCTCTCTCTCTCATGTAGTCATAAAAATACGAATTTTTTATGCAAATTTTTGTATATAAATTAATATTATATATTATTATTAATAAAAATATAAAATTATAAATAATGTAAATTAAAAAATAATCAATACTTCCGTGTTATATTAGCTTGTACACAAAAATTTTTTTCGTATTATTTTTGTTTTTTGTTCCTTTTTTTTTTTTTTTCATCAAGTCCATCCGACCTTAGTTGAAATATTGCTAAGATTCTTAATTATGACGTAATACTTAAATCCATCAAGTCCACGAGATCTTCTGACAGTCTGACTAAGGAGTGAACCCACAAACCCTTTTGAGTCATTTGACTGTGTTCAATGGATTCGTACACATTTTGGACCTACAATTTCTCTGTCCAGTCGGTGTATCAAGCGGACCGGACCAAAACGGAAGTATTTTTACAGTAATTTTCTTTGAGGAAAACGAAAGAAGACTTAATAAATGTAATTTCCTACCAAGCACATTTCCAATGATGTTCCGAAAATATCCTAGAAAACTACATTTCCAAAAATGTTCAGTATGCTTTCCAGAAACAGCGTACAATTACCTATCAAGCACATTTCCAGAAACCACTGCTACTTTTTTGAAAAAATTTTAAACAGTACTTCTATCCACTCCTGTAAAACACTAAAATTATAAAAATTTAAAACAAAAAACTTCTGGTTATTTTAGAAAGGTTATAATAATGTCTAACTCCATTACCAAATGCATGATAAATACATATTTTTCCCAAGCTGCTTTTGACTATAAAATCCAAAAGCAAATGTCAAAACATATAAGTTTTTTCATCCATTCTAATTTAAGATATGGTGATTCTTATTAATTACTGCTTATCAACAAAAATCTAAATTAAGATATATTGTTTCTTATTAGTTCTTGCTAATAAACAAAAATCAACTAAAGGCAATGTCTGGTTTAGCTAGTTTTTGCTTGATTTTGAAAGTAAAATTGTAAAAGATATTTAATAATATCAAGTGAAATATACTTATTTTTAGACTAACATTTAATTTTTCAGCTTCTATCTTGTAGCAATTGTGTGGTCACAGCACCCCAATACCAAATATACCCTAAACCTCAATCTTAAACTATTTGGCTCATGTGAATCCTTCTCCACTTTATGTTAGCCTTCAACTTATTTAACTTTTTCTACTAATATTTCTACAATATCTTCAAAATTTTACATCAATAGGAAAACATATTATACATTGAATCTAAGCATATACAAAATTCCACAAGGGATTATATGCAAGTAATGAACATAAGCCAATCTATATTGCAGGATTAGATGAAACCACACACACTTCATGAAGGTGATCCACTGGGGCTGGTGTTGGAAATAAGTCGAACTTCATAAAGATCATTATTCTCTCCCTTCGCTGAATCCAAGTATTTGTCAGTATAATCCAGCAAAATTTCTGGTTTATAAGCAATTCTCAAATATATTGAGCTTTTAGGCTAACACTTGTATTAAATCAACGCATTTAAACATAAAGCTCACCGACTTCAGCTGTGATCCCCGGTCCAAAGAATGAAGTGAATTTTGCCTGAAATTCATGATTGAGGGGCATAAAAAAATACCATCCAATTATTATTCACTGTCTAAACCCAAGGAATTACATACAAATATTACAAGGTACAGTAACTTGAGCATTTATCATTCTTAGCACTGACGATAACTTTAAAGATGTACATAATTGAGAGAGACAATTTAAATTCAAATAATTGTAAGTACAAATTTCCAAGCTTGTATGTGTTTACCTGTCGCTTTTCAAAATCTGACAACTGCAGTGCTTTTGCCTCAAACACCAAGACTAGACTGTACTTACCATCTTCTGTGACCTATGAAGTCATGGCAAAAGAGTCAGCAGGTAGCACCAACTAGGGTACCGACAGAAAGCAAGGCCTCTGTACCAATAACCTCAAGTGAATCCAGCGTGTTTATTATATAAACCCTAGTACACTATAATTACCACAAAATATACATGCAGCCGTATATTGAAGTTTTGGAACCTCAAGTACTCTTAAGGCTCCCAATTTTTTAGTAAAAGAAGATTTGTAAATAAACTGAAACAGTCAAAACTTGTATTTCATATTTGTCCTATCTGTAGCTTGATATGCAACAATCAACACCACCGGAAAAAATATTTCATGTAAGCACCTATTCTTTAAACTAAGGCACACGCAGATAATCCTGATTATAGAAGCTGCCAGCAGACATTCTTCAGTAATTGTCAAAGTTTTTCTTAGATAAGGCAATCAATGCATTTATATTTGAAACTAAAGTTTTAAGTTTGATAAACATACTTCTTCACGAATCATCTGCAAAATAGGTGCACTCCTCCGTGGAATCCCTCCACCCTGGAAAGGGAAGCATGAAAAACTGATGTTAGAGTAATAAATCACAATCTTAATGGACTTAAAGATGGTGTATAAATTTTGAATGAGTCAAAAGCAACCTCCTCAAGTATTAAGGATTCTTGACTCACATAATTGGAGCACTAGGGTGACTACAAAACAATTATGAACGAATATTATCAATATATAAAAGATACTGATTGAATTGATGCACAAATCTGATCCCAACTTTCTATTATGCAAATATTTGGAAAGATGAAATCTACCAAGGTGTATCCTAGCTAACACAGTGCAACTAAGGGCAGAAGAATTGACAAATAAAGAACTGTTCCACATGACAGAGATGCTGAACCCAAAATCGAAGGGATTCTCAGCAACTATAACTCTCCCTTCCCCAGAATACATTTGCATTATATTTTGAGTTATTTTAGTGTAGGAACGTTCCATCAATAAATTCA
The DNA here is from genome assembly GCA_035221805.1 of Trichilia hirta. Lineage (NCBI taxonomy): Eukaryota > Viridiplantae > Streptophyta > Magnoliopsida > Sapindales > Meliaceae > Trichilia > Trichilia hirta. Next base: position 3,180,765 of record JAWDEX010000022.1, read on the forward strand.
GGAATCCAGACAGTTACTGCCCTTTATTAAATAAAAATGTCAAGCGATTTTTATTCTTGCTCCTCTCATATATATAGAATACCCAATCTGGACCACACTAATTTCAGAGCAATGCTTTTCCAGACAAGCAATGGTGGATGGTAATCTTAAATTTTATTCCCGTCATACTTTCTCTAGTGAGAAATGCACTTTATCAGCTTTCTCTTGTTAGAAATGCACCCAATTAGAGCCATGAACATTACACAGGATTTCTATTCCCATGTTTCAACAATGAGGCAACTGGAAGCAGAATTCACTAATGCAAGGGGCTGTTGTACTAACTTAAGGTACTGTCGGCAATGGGCATCAAGAGAGTACTAATTACAGTGAAAAACTTGATGAACAAGAATAAGCCATTGACCTAAGTAGTTGAGTATTGCAGTCATATCAACACTAATTTTGTTATCAAACAAAAAGAATTAGTGCTTCCGTTTCTCATATAGCCTAGCTTGTTGACGAATAATAATAATAATAATGATAATACATGAGGTAGTATACAGTACGAAAAATACCAGACCATACTGAAAAATCCTTTTCAGCGCCTCATCAAGATGCTGCTCATCCCCGTAACGAAATCTTGTAACATCACTTCTGACCTAATAAAAACTATGGAAAAATCAATTCATATGTTACGTAATTCAGATAATTGACAAGAGGACAATGTGCATTTAACATGTACATGTTAATTATCAAAATATGCAGCCTGCCCAATCTAGTGACTATTAATATAAGTGTGCTCGTTATCAAATCTGTTTTTAGTGTAAAAATTGACAAATGGGACAAGCCAACCCAAAAGGGTGAAGGGGGACAAGACTGGCAATAAATTGTCATAGGCATGAAGCTCAGGAGAATCAAGTCAGCAAGGTATACAGAAGGTTTTACCAAAAGATTATCCTAAAAGCTTGAGATCAGAAGGATTACTTACACAAACATCTAGATGCTTTTATATTCCCAGAAACAATGTCATGGAAGGCCTTCCTTCTTTTTTGTCTTTCGGACCCATTTTAATTCAGAACAGTACACCAAGACTAGTTACAATGCATATTTAAGAAATTAAAGGTATTTGAAACTATGCATCTTTGACATTCCCCATCCACTCCTCAAGTTCCTCCCAAATTGAATGTCATGACTCATGAGAAAATATATTAACCAGAAAGGATTATATTTTAAAGTCCTTGCATGCCTTTGTTCAAGCAAGAGTTCAAAGGGAAAGAAGAAAACAATTAATTACCTAGCAGTTTGGTTTTTCCATTTAAAGTTACACGAAATTCATGTCAGGTATGTAGAAGTTTGTTGTTTATGTCAACAATAGTGACCTTATCTTTGAATCACACTTTTTATGCCACTTTTTGAAAAGAAAGAAAAAAAAGGTTATAGCAGGCAAATGAAAGAAACATCATTCAGCCCAATGAACATTAAACTGAATGTCTTTTAACATTAAAATAATGAAAAGAAAGTAATGGGGCATGCTTCTTAATCAATACACTCCAATTCTAAAATTAAGACCTATAAATTTCTCAGAAATTTCACCATACATGGTCATTGGCATCTAATGAAGTCTGAATTATATTAATGGCGTCACCACACAAAAGTAAGAAGGGATCGTGTCCAAAAAAATAGCCAATAAGACTATCACTGTAGAATGAAAACAATCCAACACGCAGTCGGATACATCTGGTTGAAATGGTCACAAGACTAACAAATTCCATTGGGTAATCATATAGCCTTTGATGAATAAAAAGGGGAAAAAAGGGAGAATGTTTTGCCATGATAACACATATTGGTAACGAAGTGACCATGACTGATGAAAGTACCTGTTTAAGGATTGGAGTGGCACATTTTTCCCTTAATACTTGAGCATCTGAATAAGTCAAGCACGGCACAGGTTTGAGCTCCGCATACTGAAAAACAATTGAAAGGATTATCTACGGAACTAAATATATTGAACTTCCAATAAATTTGATGTAGTTGTTCAATAAAGTTAATCCAGCAATACCAAGCAAACTTGGACCAGACAAATGAGAGCCTAAAACAAGCTAAACAAAGAGGTTAAACATCTGCAGAATGTGTCAGTCAGTCATATAGTACACAAGTTAATAAAAAATTCAAGTGCAAGACAAACATTTGGAGATTCGTTATCACCTCCAAACATTAATTGGAATAATTGCTGGGACCGTATATGAACTCTTGGCTGGAAATTGCTAATATTGAAATGTGGACCTAGATATCCTTCATCTCACATAAATACATCAAATGAAGAGAGAGCCAGCATAGTATAAAAGCCACTCCAATCATGTTGAGGGGAAGAATCTTCATTTATAATTTTCTCCTCTTATAAGCCAAAATACCAAGATCTACAAAACACTACTAACTACAAATGATGTCACTTGGCTAATTGCATAGATTATCATTATAAGATGCAACAAAGCTGGCATTATCTTATGTTCCAATAAAACTACGTAACTAAGTGTGATGATACAATTTTAAAACTACTTGCTAGCCATTTTTACCTTAAGAGCCATTCCAATTATGGCGAGGGGGAAGCCATATGTCAGCATTATAGCTGACCATTCAGATCCAGGGATGATATTGAAGTATGCACCAAAACCGTAACTGCAGGTCATAGTCACACAGCAATAGGTGCAAAATCCAAAATCAAAATAGACTTTTATAGTAAACAGAATCACCAAAGGATAAGGAACTTACGACAGGAGTGAAATTCCAAGACCAAGTCCAATAACGCCAAACGAAACCTGCAAAATTTTAATTTCCGCAAGAATTTAATCAAAGCTGAAAACAACTAATAACTTCAGAACCGATACATAGAATTATTAGAAGAACTGTCGCATAAAATCGACAGTCTTTCACAGAATATGCGTTTATTTTTCATATTGTTAGAAACCATACATTAAATGGAATTTCCCTGAATCTTACCTTAGCGAGAGTGAATTCATTATCGGTAACAACCGTCTTGTTAGCAGAGGTTGCTGATGAAGATGTAGCCGTTGAAGGTTGAGTTGAATCTGCCGCTCTCGTTATGAAAGTGAGTCCCATACGGTGTCTTTTCAAGGCGACAATCGGAGGCGATGAAACAGGATTGATAGAGACGAAGCATCGGGAGTAATTGGAAAATCCTAAGTGGCGATTTTCATGATGATTTGAACATAAAATGGTTGCTCTTGTTAGCGTGAGCGTTCTCATTTTCCTTTTACTTTCTCTTTCAGTTTGTGAGTGGGCGTAGAGTGCTCTCGTTAAGAGCTGTGTATATCTTCTTCCAGGAAGAACTTAAGAACGAGAGGCTGCAGGTTGATGGGTATCAGGCGCCAAAAGCTAGGATGACGCGTCTCCATGTTCCCCAGATAATAGCAACGGCGTCGTTTAATTGGTATCATGAATATTTAAGCCCCCTTGGAATATGAGTACGTGATCTATTTGTATTAAACAGGTCTAATATCTTAATCGTCTATAAATCACATATTATACACTACGTGAAAATAGTTTTGGAATTTGGATCCTGTCTCTGAAGCAACTCCAATATGTTTGGCCATATTGTTTTGTATAATTCATCAACAATAATATTTACATACAACATGAGTGGCCGTTTTTAAAAAAACATGAGATCATCAACTCAGCGCTGAATCATACAACTCAGCGCTTGTCAATAACATTACTCTTTAGAATGAACCATACACATCAAGAATAGATCAAAATTCTAAAAGTAGAATCAATACAATTTCTTTGCCAGGTCATGCCGCCATTTCCTCTATCACCACCACAATGCTTGATTTCGTTTTTCCGCTGTTTACACAAGATGTTAAGACATTTCCTTTTGGGGAAAATGGTAAGGAAAATGGTATTTCTTCATATTATTCAGTGGTTCTTCAACAAAATCATCCAAAGACAACATTTTTTGTCTCAGTTTTTCCCTCACTATAAAGAGTGCAAGGCGATAATAAGTTACCTTAATTGTATGTGATGCTGAAGATGGAAACTATCTTATAAGTCTGTCTCAGCATTAGAAATTGCATGTGAATCCTTTTTTTTGTGAACCCGTAACCTTTTTGCCCTGCAAAGGAAAGGGAAATCAAAATGACAATACACACACAGTAAACAAGGACAGCCGCTAAAAATAATAAGATTACACAATCTCTTCATGTACATATAATCACTTCTGTATAATGCATTCATTTCATAAAATTTCCAATAAAATGAATAGACAAATCGCATGACTTATATATAAAAGCCCAAAAACCAGGTTTTCATTTGGCTAAATATACTAACCTCAATGAAGAGATGTATTTATTGACTGCTGGTACTTGACCAGCATCATAGAAAAACCATTTCTCGTTGGGTGAAACTGCATCCCAAGTTCCTTCAATATCTGGCCATTGCAGAAATTTTTTAAATATAGATATGATTACTTTTGAATTCATGGGTTATGCACAAGAATGTCGTCTTTAAACAAACCTTGAAGCAAAATATCAGGTTCACCACAATAGCACTTTAACTTCCACAGACCACGACCATTGTCTTCCAATAAAACAGGCTCCGTTCTAACAGCATCAGATCTTTGTCTCTCTAGAACATTGTGATCAAAGTTCAGAAAATGGTTTCAAACTTACATAAAGGTATAAGTGTATTGATGTGCCTATCTATAATCCATACATTTGAAAGATCTTGATAACATAAAAACCTAAAAATCAGTTATAAAATAATAAATTGAAAAAATATAAAAACAAGTAAGAAACTAGGTTAACAGAACTGAAAAAATAAAAATTGAAAGTTAAATAAGTAATGCTACTCATCCCAACATTTCCATCCCAAATATGCATCTTAAATAAAATAGCATACATTCATCAAATAGTGAGAAGATGTCATATACAATTTTGAAAACTGTTAAAATTCACCATTTATTAAAAACATATCAACTCACATGCCATATCATTTAAATTTCATTTTGTGAAAGTTAACTAACCAAAGCACAAAAAAGTAAATAGTTTATTTGCTCTTTAAAACTTGAAAAAAGACAAAACATTCATTCAATATATATATATATATATGCAGTTAAACACAAAGGCATGCTTCCCTCTCTACTTTTGAGAGTTCCTATCTGCGACAAACATGAAAGAAACCACTTGATCTCCTAGTCTCTGCAATAATAAAAATAAATAGAAAGAGCATATCTAAAGACAGTATATGAAATCATTAGAAGATCTAAAACCAGAAAACCTGAACATACTCTTGGATAGCATGCCCGCAGCCTCCACCAACTCAGAATGCACTTCAGCTGCTTTGCTTTTTATTTTTGAAACAACTGCTTCATGCTCAGAAACTGACAAGGGAGCACCTTCTTTAGCAATAATAACTTTAGCCACCTCATCTTGCAATTTCTGCTTCAATTGTTTTTCCTGCAATAAAAAATCTATGTTACACCAACATCACTGCTACAACGGTATCAATTTTAATGAAAATATGTATACCCAGTCACCCATGTCACCTTATCCTTTGCTGCAGTAACTATTTCTCTAGATTCTTTCACTCTTTCAACAAATTTTGCATTTTGGTCATCAATCCAACCCCTCAATTCTCTGAAATGAATTTAATTTAAGAGGAAATCAAGGCACGGTATCATCTATTGAAGAAAGAAAACCTTCAGAAATAAAATCATTAATATCTGCATTTTGTGGTTATTTACTTACGTGGTGCCTAGAACTTCATCACATAAAAAATTCAAAAGCTTAAGCTTTTTCAAACTGTCTAACTGGTCATATACATCACCATTTCTATCAAAACAGTCGGAGGGAATATCATTCAACACACATTTGGATCCAGACATAGATTTACCAAGAGCTTGCAACCACGAATTTTTCCCACTTGTTGAACTTAATGAAGGAGACCTAAACAGTAAGCAACAAAGACAGTTACCATCCCAACCACAGACAAACAAATGCAATCTAGTTTGCACTAAATTTGCTAGGGAATCGATTAGTACTCTTCTCCCATATCTGTTTGTATCAAAGACAATAATTTGATGTGAAATTGGACCATTGGCGAGCATTGTCCTCGGCGCCTGCTTCTCCCACCCATCAATTCTCTTACAATACACTCAGCTTGTCCTTTCTTCAAATCTAGAACCTAGTATCATTAACCAAACAAGAAAGGGAAAAGAGAGAGAGAACATGAAAATTGTCAAATTACAACACCTTGCTTGGTTGAAAATGAAAACATCAGCAAACTTTTCAGTTTCAAAAGCATTTACAGAAATGGAATACAACCCAGAGATGAAACAATAAAATGAAGCAAGCAAAAAGAAGCAGGGAAAAGAGAATTTGGTTCCTTGCAATTTCTATATGATTAGCTGTCAACAGCAGATGACTGATAAGCCTATAAACACTTGCAGTCTATTTTTAGCTAAGCTCAACTATCCTTGACAATCAATATTATTAGAATAATAAACACAATCTCACCCTTTTTTTCCCATTAAAATCCCCATTCAAACATACCTCTCCAAAAGCAGCACAAAATTCTAAGAATTGTAATGCATGTCCAACATCTTCAGGAGATATATCTATTCCAGCAACAGTCGTCAATCGGGCACCCTGAGGCAATAGAATATCAGAAGCAGATTCCTTGTTCTGAAGTTCTGTTGTATACTTAACTTTGGATGAATCAGAAACGGGCTTAGATGAATCAGAAACGGGCTTAAGATTGGATACGGTGTCATCATTTTTAACCCCATCTAGAGCACATCTGTTCTCGTGGCTCGCACCATCATTTTTGTCTGTCTTCACCTTTTTCTTAGGCATTTTAATCTTAGAAATCTCCTGAGAAACTTTAAGCTTTTTTTTCTTAGAAGTTTGTTTACAAATTACAGAATTTTCTTTCTTAGCAATTTCCTCAGAATCCTTCTGCCTTTTTGAGGTTTTTTTCCTCGAAGAAGCATCAACGTCCTTCTTACTATTACAGATTTCCTTCAATCCTTTCCTTTTGATTTTCTTAGGTTTCTCTTTATTCAAGATCATCATTGAACCCTGAGAATTTAAGCTTGAATCACCGTCCCCATTCAAAGAATTTTCCTTCCCTAATTTTCTTAACAAAGCAGCTCCGGACTTCTGTCAAAAACATGAATTTTCATAAGTACGCAGGAATCAGAAATCCCAAAAACTGAAATCCTACCGCAATAATGAAGCTACCAAAAAGAAACATACTTCTTTACCTTTTCTGAAGTAAGTGACTTTTTAGGTGAAACTACCATATCTTTAGCAATCTTCTCATCTTGACTGAAATTGTCCTGTCCTTTAATTTGAAGCATTTCAGAAACTGAGGAAAACCCAGTTGCTTTAGCTGTATGCACCATTTGACCAGTGGGTTTGTGACCTTTTTTTTTCCTGAAGTCATAGTATTCTGTAAGACCCGACTGAACAATAACAATATCAACTCACTGGAACCCAAAAAGAACAATGTTATTGCACTTACATGCAGAAGCTACAGTTGCATATGCCTCTACACTTGGGGCAATGCCAGTCATCCAGAAGGGCCACATCTTCTGCTTTCTCTCCATATCTAGTTCAATATTAACCAACTCGTGTTGGCAAAGAAAACATTCTTATAAAAGTACCCACTAAAATTTATTCAATAAAAACTGTGTAAGAAAGTTATAGTACCAAATCTAACCTGTTTAATAGGCACTTGTGACAAAATTTAATTGTGCATTGTTTTTCATTTTTCAGATTCTTACAAGCTGCCATGAAGTCCATTGTTTTTTGCCGGCACTTCAACAATCAAATACACAATAAATAACAACAAAATACTTCATCAATAGAAAATATCATTAAAGCAACATCCAAGGATCTTTTATAATTCAAATACACAATAAATACAAGCGAAGCACTTAGTGAATAGAAAAATATTGATGAAGCAACATCCAAGGATATATTATAGTTCTTTCCTAAAGAATAATTATGCCAAGCTCACTTCAACATTTAATTCAAAAATTGAAGACAAGCAATAATAACTTGTGTATGTATCCACTACGATTATTCTCCAAGTCAGACAAATCTATATTTAAAAATTGCTAGAGAATTTTGTAGTCTGGTGTTCTAACAATCAAAAGGCTAAAATTTGGATACCTTTTTCCATTTAACTTAAACCCTTTTTGTTCATCAACCAATCAAAATATATAAAAAAGTGAAACTAAGAAGTCAAAAACTAAAATAAAACACATATATCACTGAGATTCAGACTTGCACATTTTTTCTTTCTTAAAATATCGTGAACCAAGCAGAACTAAAAAATGGGCAATTAGTATACCTAAATACAGAGCATTTCTTCTCAGATCCCAAGCATCAGGGGAAAAAGAATTATCACTCTAAATTACACTTCCTTCCATTTCCCACATTCTCACATCAACCAAACAGAACATATAAAACAAATTGGGTGTTTCTAATTTGAATTATAGAGACAAAAGGAAGAAAGAAATAAACCTGGTGACAGGTTTTTCCCTTCTCAGAATCGTAGATTCTGCTACCGACAACACGAACCCCAGGACACTTAGTTCTATTGGATACTTTCTCTTTCTGAACAGCTGAAGAAGAAACTTTCCCTTTAGAAGGAGATCTTGCAGAAGCTACAGCCATGGTGTTCCAAAACAGTTGTCCGAACCGAAAGTGTTATCCAGACAATTCTAGTTCTTGTAACAACTATGTATCTGTCAGAAATTTTAGTTTTGATCCCTTTTGACCTTATTTGACCGTTGATTTAAAGTTTCCCTCTTCTTCCATATGAAATGGCGGGAGAGATTTGAGAAGAATCAAATTTTGGGAGGGACAATGGGGCGCCAAACGAATTTCATTAATTATATATATATATATATATTTTGAAAGGAAATTGTTTTATAAATTATTTCGAATCAATCGACCAAATGGTCGATAAAAAATTGATACTTCGGTGGAAAAGCAATATTATATATTTAAAATTTATTTCAATAATATATTTTAAATAATGCTGTACTTATTAATTAAGAATTAACTTTTACAAAACTATATTATTTATCAAATATACCAATTATTACGTAATAAATATCACCCGATATAAGTTTTGTGCTTTTAAAAGGAGAAAAAAATCTTAAGAAAGAGAGAAGAGTCTTAGCTATTGATGAAAATAATATGCAATAATAATACAATAGTATAAGAGTTAATATTCTTCTATATGTAGTATTATCACATTAATTTATGTATTACATATTAAATATTGCAAACTGCATATTCTATAGTCTAAATTGCATCCAATTATTTTTAAGTTTACATTCCATTTTTCTTTTACACAAATGGTGTGGTAATTAATGACGCAATGTGGCACATATGAGACAACTTACAAGGATAATAATACGTACAATTTTTTTGGTAATTTTCTAAATTTCAAATGATTAATTATAAATTTATTACATAATTAATAGAATGGCAGTAAGGTAACTTCCATTATAATTGTATAAAGTTATTTAATCCAAATAAAATTATTTATGTGTTAATATGAATTTATCTTATCTTTAAAATTTTTTAAAAATATAATTCTATTTATGTAAAATTAATTTTTATATTTATTAATTTCCAATTATAAAGACCTATTTACATAAGAAAAACTTATAATAACAGTAAATCCTGGTCCAACTCAATTTAGTTTGGCGCATGACTCAAATATTAGACTATTCAAAATTAAAATATTGCTTGATCTATGTATATGCAATTGTGTATAAATTAGTAAAATAAAAATTTGAATTATAATAACATAACAACCAAATTTAAACGAAATATTAATAATGGTCAGAGCACAATTACTTTCTTTCGTTAATCGATGCAAGCACTCTACTTTAGGATTCAACATTAATAGTGTTTCTCTTTACTAATTTTCTTATGTTTTATGTCCTTTTTTTCCTTCTTCTTCCTTCGCCATTAACAATGGCAGGATTGAGAGGAGGAAAGATGATAAGGAGCACCCTGGTCGTACTATTATATACGTTTTAGTTACTTGCTTTTTTGTAGTAATGGGTGGCTTGGTCTTTGGATACGATATCGGTATCTTTGGTAAGCAACACTCTTGGTTTTCAATTAATTTAAGGTAAATTTTCATTTAAATCGTAGTATGGGAGGATATGGATTCGTTTGGTGATTTAGACGTAATTTCGAATTAATTTCAAGTGGATTTACATCTATGGATCCGTCTTTGTGGAAGTTTTTCCCATCCGTTTATCACAAGTAGGCCTTATATAACTCGACTAGCCAGTGCTACAGGTTCAATGATTAGAAGCTAACTTTGTTTACTTTTTCTCTTCATTTGGCTACATTGATTACTTCTTTTGTTGCTTTGTAGGTGACATAGCAATTGGGTCAATGGATTTCCACGCTTTTAGGAAGCTTTATCATTTAATTAGGTGTCAATTTCCACACTTAAGCCGGGTGGGTGGATGCTATCCTTGGTGTTGACATCGTCTAATAATTAAACCTAAAAAATTAAGTGATCGTTTATTTAAATAATAATAAAATATATTATTTAAAAAAAATTAAATTTTAAATTCGAGGAGAAGCTGATTAAATATAAAAAAAATATTAAGCAGTTATAATTTTTATAAAATAATTATCATAAATATTATGATATTAAATTTTAATTTATTCGATTTTATTTTATTTTATTTTTTATTATTTTACCCAAAAAAGAGAGAATATTAAAAATATGCTATAATCTTAATTTTTTAAAAAATATTAAACTAAAAAAAATATTACAAATATTCAACTGTTTTAACCCTTTTGATTAATTGAAAATATTTAATTAAAAGAAAAAAATATTAAAAGTATTTTACTATCTTAACTAATTCTTTTATTTGCAAATTCAAACAAAAAAAATAATTTGCACTTCCTTTT
>JAWDEX010000022.1:3191816-3218322 GCA_035221805.1 Trichilia hirta
TAATTTATTATATTATTATAATATGTTATAATAATATTTATATTATAATATGTTATAATATAATTAATGTTATTATAAGATAATAACAAAACAAACTTGGCCAATTATATGCTTACATGTGTTTTTTTTTTTATTTGTTTATGTTTTAATGCATGACACCTATCTTTTACTTGCATTAAATGGATTCAAATCCATTTTTGAATATGATTTTTTAATGATCAATATTTGTATACGTGGGAGAATTGTATGGAATTGGAAATGAATGGTTTTGCTTTGTTTTGCAAAAAAAAAAAAAATAAAACAAATATAAAAAAAAAATAAAAAAAAGCATACGATTTAAGTTTGTCATCTAAGCCTTCTATAGTTTTTCAAAGAGCAAGAAAGGAAAAAAAAGAAGAGAAAAAGAAAAACAAAAGTTAGTTTTTGAATTCCTATCTTTTTTATACAAAATCAAAGTACATATATATTGATATATGTACTTAGTTTGCAAATGGTTTGCAAAATAATTTTGTAAGTCAAAGGTTATCTCCAACATATTGTCATCAACTCCATCATCATCTTTCTAGTGTGTAGATACCATTGGAGGCTTGGGAGAGACTTCAAGCTTAGGAGAGAAAGTAATTAAGGTATGTGTTCCATTAAAATCTTAATAATGGCACGCTAAATATGTTTAGTATGTTAATTTGCATAAAATGACAATAAATGATCCTATAGGTTTTGCATAAAAACTAACCTTCAATTACCATGTAAAAATACTATTTTTATATCTAACTGAACTAATTCTAAATTCAACTGAGCTACCAATGCCAATGAAATTCTAATAGAAGTATGCTTCACAATTGGAGAAATTACCTTATTATAGTCAATCCCTTCCTTTTGAGCATAACTTTTTGCCATTAATTTTCTCTATAGCGAAAATTATTTTTCTTAGAAATTTTTTTTTCTTTATATAAACATGTTTGCACTGAATTACTTTCTTTTCTTTTGGTAGCTGAGTTAGCTCTTATGTTTTATTATTTTTAAGAGACTACATTCTTTTACTATAACTCTTTTTTACTCATCAGCTTTTGAATACTTAATTGTCCTTTTATAAGTAGAAAGAACGTCATCATCTACAACTAAAAGTGCATAGGCCATTATATCTTTAAATTGAGCAAGTCTTCAAATCTCACGTCTTGGCATATTAACTATAATTGATTTTGGCTGTTGTTAAAGTTTGAAAGTAGAACCTCCTCTTTTGTCTTTAAAATTCTACTAAATCACTGGAGAATTAACAATTTTTACAAGATCAATTTTTGTAATTTCAAACTCCATCTGCTATTAAACATGCTCTACCTATTGTGAAGTATCATTAATCTTTATATGACTTTTTGTTTTTTTCTTCAACATAAAATACTCATCAAATATTACATTTTTACTAAATACTACTTTTTTTGAGCTTGGACACCAAAGATGATACCTTTTTACACCTAAGGTAACTTTTATAAATATTGCTTTTTTGACTCTAGGAACTAACTTGGATTCTTTTACACGATATAATAAGCTATGCAACCAAAAATATGTAAAGAATGATAATCATTAATAGGTTTTTTAGACCATACCTCTAATAGGATTTTACCTCTAATTGTAGTCGATAGTAAACAATTAAGTATAAGTAATTATCTCAGCCTAAAACTCTTTGCCTAATTCAACATTAGACAACATACACGAACCTTCTTTAATAGTGTCGATTTATGCATTTTGCCATTCCATTCTACTATGGTGTGTTTTTTACTGTAAAGTGGCATACATTTTTCTTATCTTGGCAAACTTTTATAAATAGATCATTGCAATACATTCTACTATTATCTGTTAAGAGCTATTTGATCTGTTTATCAGTTTGCATTTCAATCATCTTTTTTAATTTAAGAAATACTTTAAGTATATTATTCTTACTCTTTATAATATATATCTAAACTCTTTTGAAAAAATTATCAACAAAAGTAACAAAGTAGTGCCTACCTCCTAAAGATACAGTTTTGGTCGGTCCTTATATAAGAGTAAATATAATTCAGAATGTCCTTAGTATTATGAATAGCTATACTAAATTTCACCCTTATCTATTTTTTCAGAATGCAATACTCATAAAAATCTAATTTGTAAGTCTTTATACCTGTCAATAAGCCTTAATTCATTAGGTTAAATAAGACTTTATCACCTACATGTCTCAATTCCATATGCCATAACTTAATTAAATTTGAATATTAATTCTTTTCTAAAATTGTAGCTATTGATCTAGTTAATGTACTACCATTATAGTAATATAAGTTATTTTTCTTTATATTTTTCATTACCATAAGAGCACCTAAAGTAACCTCAATAATTCTATCTCATATAATTACAGTGTAACCTTTAGTTTTTAAGGTTTTTAAAGAGGTTAAATTCTTCTTCAACTGCGGCATATGCTGAAAATTTGTCAAAATTTTAATAGTTTCATCATAATTCTTTAATCAAATTGAGCTTATCCTTGTTGTTTTATAAGTATCGTCATTGTCCATATATATAACTCAACAATCTAACTCTTCAAAATCAAAGAATTAATTTTTATAAGGATACATATGATAAGTGTAACCCAAATTCAAAATTTAGTCATCACACAAAGAAGTAAATGATAGACTAACTAGAGATAAATTTGACTATTAATTTTCAGGCTTTATCACACATATATCAAAAATAACTTTGTCCTTTTCTTTCTTCTATATTTTAGACAATCTTTCTTTCAATGCCCTCTTTTATAACAAAAGGCACATTCATCTTTGCTAAGTCTTCCTCTCGATAGTGATCTTTCCCTTTCTTTCTTTTTACAACTCTAACTTCTCCTTCTTGCTATAAAGGTTTTAGCTGAATCATCTTTATTCTCTTTTTGATCTCTCTTACAAATCTTGTAATTAGATAAAATAGCATATATTTATTCAAAAGCCAACTTCTCTCTTCTACGAAGAAGAGTAATATAAAGGTGATCCAATTTATCCCTAAAAAAATTAATTAACAATATAACCTTATACTCATCTTTAAAGATTTCATCTAAATTCAATAAAATAGTAATCAATCTATTAAATATATTAATATAACTATTAATACTCATATTTGATCTTAGCAATAGACAAAATAATCTCTTCATTAAGTAGAGTCAATTTATATATATATATATATATATATTTTAGTTTCTTTCATAATTTACTTACATATGTTTTTTTTTTTTTTATATAAATCGATACTTTTACTCTCTATAAAGACATAAGTGAATCAGCCCATAAGCTTTAACATTCATTATCGCCTAATTTTTTTTATTGATATATTTTGATTTTACCTCATTTATAACCATATTTAAATCTTATTAATACAAGCTATCCATTACTTTATTTTGCCACAAGTAAAAATTATTTTTTTCATCAAATTTTTTAATATTTATTTTTGTATTTGTCATAGTCATTGCCTTTGTTGATTATGATGATGTCATTTATAAAATTAGCTGAGTACAAAAAATCAATACCCAAGCTCTAAATTACTATATTTAATAACTAGTAAATCAATAGCCACAATCTTCGACTCTACCACTTATTAAAAATTTTACTACAACTATTCTTATACTACTTGTTATTTTCACAGCAAAAATTTTAAATTTTCTAAGTAATCAAATGTAAATCTCACGTAATAATAAGAAGTATTATACTAGCTAATTAAATATAATAGTAATTTAAAGTAATAAATGGCATAAAAATTAAAAATATAAAATATAAAATTTAATAAAATTTAGTATAAATATTTATATTCTTAAATAGTGCAAAAATTCTATTATCTTCGCTTTAGTAACAATTATAAATGCTTTTGAATTACAATATAAATATTCAAAAGTTATAAAGTAAAAGGAAGATATCTAAATTAGAGAATTTTTTGTAAAAAATTTTTTTTAAGCCTTTAGAATAAAAGTTAAATTAGAAAAACTTTTGGGAACTTTTGGGACAATATTCAGTTTTCACTTTTAACTTTTTTTTATAAATCGAATAAATAATAAAATAAAATAATTTAACTAACGCTGAGTATTAACTAAAGTGCCAATATTCAACATTTGCCAGGTGCAGCCATCAATGTTTTCGCGCAAGCCTTATGGATGCATGTTTTCAAGGTGTTGGTATTGGTTTTACGAGCGAGGTAATTTAATAAATCCTAATCCATAAATCTTAACCCTAAGTTCTTCCTATTTGGCTAAATCATCTATTACTATGTTTTCGAAATAGCTCCTTACAAAATCCGTGGCATTCTCGACTCGTTGTTCCAGCTGATGATTACAGCTATCTCTTCCCAAAGCTCGCTGGCCACCAAGCACGGCGCTCGAGCGATGGTATTGCCATGTTTCCTACTTTCGTCATCTTGATATCGGCATTATTTCTTCGCAAGACCCCAAACTCCGTCCTAGGGAGGAGACGAGGAAGAAGCCAGAGCGACGCTTCCACTTAGCCGGGGGCCTACAGATAAGGAAGTTGAGGCAGAGTTTAATGCTATCCTGGCTGCAAGTGAAGTAGCAAAACAAGTGAAGAATCCATGGAGAAACCTTTTGAAAAGACAATATAGACCCCAGTTAACCATGGCCATACTCATTCTAGTCTTTAAAAAATTGACACGAATGAATGTGATCATGTTTTACGCTCCTGTTCTCTTCAAAACCATCGCATTAGGAGACGATGCTTCTCTTTTATCTGCTCTTGTTACTAGCCTTATTGACTTCTTTGCAACTATTTTCTCCTTCTTCATAATCGACAAATTCGGTAGAAGACCATCATTCCTTGCCGGAGGAATCATACTGTTCACCTTTGAGGTAAATTAATGAAAACTTATTCATAATTGAGATTACAGTTACAATTACGATTTTACCATTTTTGTTCTAATTGTGCATAGGTTCTGGTAGCAGCTCTAATTGGTTGAAAATTTGGAGTATCCGAAATCGATATAATTCTACCAAAATGGTATGGAGTTCTTGCTGTGATCTTCATCCGTGTTTACGTTCAAGCATTTGCATGGTCATAGGGTCCTCTCAGATGGTTAGTTTTGAGTGAAATATATTCATTGGAGATTCGATTGGCGGCTCAGAATGTGGTTCTGTCGGCGAACATGTTAGCAACCTTCCTTGTTGCTGAATTATTTCTGCCTTTTCTTTGCTGTATCAAGTTTGGTCTGTTCATCTTCTTCGCAACTTTTGTTCCTTTTGCCGTAAACCAAGAGGATTCCGATCAAGGACATTTCTCGGGTTTGGAAAGAGCATTTGAATTGGTGGAAACTCGTGTCCAAAGGTCGTCCTAGTTTAGAAATAGTTTAGGCAATTATATATTTTATTATTTCTAATTTATGATTTTTTTTTTATAATTATGAAAAGTTTTTGTTATATATATATATATATATTTCAAGATTTTTGTAATTAAATTGTTGCTTGATGTTAATTTCACCTTTTGAAGAAAACAGTAAAACAGTAAGTATCAATGTTTAACAAATTAAATTTATTTATTTTTTTTAAATATGGTAAGGTAAACATAATTTGCTAATCTAATAATAAATTCAAGCTCCTAAAATTTAAACCAAAACTTTCTTTGATATCTTTAATTTTAAAAGCATTTTGCTAATGAGTTTCTGTATTTGGTAAGCTACATTTTTCAATAACTTAACAAGTATCTTAAGGACAATTATTAATAAATTTATTTTAAAATACAATTTAAAATCATTTAAAAATAATTAGAGAAATTATAAATTTTATTTTATATTTTTTTATTCCTTAAGTTATAAATTTTTGATAAATTATGAAATTCATTTGATTAATGTTATTTAGTATTAGTATATACACAACAAGTCCTTGCATTTCTCTATTTTTTCATATTTTTAAGCAAATAATATTTTAATTTTTATTGAGTTTAAATTAAAAAATACATATCTTTTTATAGTAAAATGATAACACCTCGTATTGGTTTAATACTAGCAGAGTTAATTTGAGTCATAGTAAATTATTTTTTCCTTTGGAGCAAAATTATACATGATGATATGTCATTGATGCAAATCAGCTTGGCACATGATCCAGTGCATTTTGTCGATAAGCTCTGGAATGAACATTGTCTTCACTAAAAACCAAGGTCTGTATAGCCCATTTTTCCTACCTTGAACGAATGTCGCCATATCCTTGTTTGAGTAGAAGCTACCCTCTTAGAGTTACTTCAACTGAACACCTTGCTAGATGGTTCGTAGCAAAGACTGCAAGAATAAATACAAATATAAATCAGAGTATACTACATGCGATAAAGGATTAAAATATTTACCATAAAAGTTTTAATGTGATAGTTCAACACTATGGGACAACTACTGGACATTCCTACAATCGATGAGCCAACAAGTTTATATACTCATCAATATGCTGTCATTTACGAAAATGAAGTTATAAATAAATATATACCAAATATAATTATTTATAAAATTTGCAAATATAACATTACTTACATTGTCCTATAATCATGACCCTTTGTGTAAAATGCTCTTAATCCACACAGATGTCACTGTAATGGATTGGCGGTCAATAGATGCACTTTGAGTTTTTATCCACTGCATGAACTGAACAGCCACTTACATGGGATAATCATGCACAAATGTATCCTAGTGGTATTTTTCTCTTGTATCCCTTGACGTTTAAGTTTATTAAATGGGTTTGTGTATGGATTAGGAGATGCCGAGGTTTTTTTTATGGTCCCTCAGACTGACTCTCTACCCCAAGTGTAGATCCCCCGACATCCCCATCAACTGGAGTAAGCGCAACATCCCTATCAACTAAAGCAATTGTAATTATGTTGGGCGATAACTATCATCAATTTGTAAACTAGTCATTCATAAAATTATTTATATGTGCATAAAAAAATTAAACAATCACAATAACGTTTTCATATTTACAATAAATAATAGTTAAACAATTGTTAAACAAATTATGCACCTATATATTTTACGTAAAATGCTAGGCATCGTCGGATGAACATCATTATGCCGAGCATCGTCGTGCCAAAATGACTGCACCTACACGCTCTAGTCATAAAATAAGACCAAATCTCTAATTGTTGAAGCTAAAATTCTTCAACACGACGAAGATCGCTCTACAGTGCTTGGATCTCCTATATCAGTGAAGTTGAAATGTCTTAATAACTAAATCTTTCTTATAATGTCCATGTACTCAACAGGAGAAATAAGAGCGTAACTTGACGAATGGGGTGGAGAGGAGTGCAATGGAGGGGGGAGAGTGAACTGGAGGATGGAGCGAAGGGGCATAGAGTAGCAGGGGAAAAGGGGGAGGAGGGTTTTTTAAATAGTACCCTACTAAGTGAAAATGAGATAAACAACTCAACTTGTCAATCACACATAAACTTTGAACTTAGTAATTTTGAAAGTACAAAATGTTAAACATATCCTAACCTTTATTGTCTTTTTCGCACACATAGATACAACTGTTAGTATAACTCATCTATCATAAATGTATCCCCGTACTCCCTATCAGATCTATCATTAACCTGTAATAATCAAACAACATAATGCTATGGATCTCCTTGCATAAACAAATAAATTGTAATTTCATAAATATATGAAAAAGGCACAAACAAATGATTATAATTGCTTCTATGATGAGTTATTGAAGAAGTAAAAAATACGATATTCAATACATTTAATATCTAGGCTATGTGTTCCTGCTAGCTATTTTTTAATGTGGACTGTCAGCCAAGCATGCAAGGGACCCGGCTATAAGTGTATGAGGCAACCAATTAGCAAGCAGTTTCGATTGCCTCGTACATCCAAATCTATAAAATAAACCAATTACGCTTAATAAATAATAAATAAAAGGAATACATTTAAATCAAATGTAACTATATCATTGCATCTGAAATGCTAGAGAAAAACCCGATACATTATATTGATTAACAACTGTAAGATCAGCCACCTTTTCTCAATAACTATTCACGTAGCCTGTCATCATGATGCCGAGGCTCTTATACATATAGCGCCATACAATGGCTTCCCTGGATAATGATTGAAGGTGTCGAGGTCGCTGATTATACGTAGTATACAAATGTAAGCTAAAAAATGATTGCTCCTACCCATTAACATCCTATTTAATAGATAATATAGTGATAACTTCACTATATCAAAATCATCTATGATCTGAAAGTCCAATATTTTATAAAGATCATTTAATTCCCTCACCTTAAATTCAACTCAACCACTAAAATACTACTTTCGCAATTGATGGATGTCCTTCTCAAAAACTAAACATGATTCGGGCTTTGTATTTGTGATAAAACAAAACTCTTGTATAAAAAATTTATTACGAATTTCACCAATTGTAAATCACATCTCCTTGACAGTGTTATCTGTAACTACCACATAAAGATGTAAATGATTAATTAAATTGTTGGAAAACTTTATATCCTTTAAAATAAAGAAGTGCTAAAAATAAATCTGTTTAAATAGCATGCTTTATATGTTGGACAACTTTCATCGTATTTTATCCAATACTTTTAGTGGTGACAAGGTTTTCACTGTCACGAGAAAGTAATTAGATATCGATATCACGAGAACTATAACAACTATCATATTTGAAAATTAAAAAATTAACTTTACAGTGTACAAAAATTACTTAAGTTATACAAAATAATCTATAAATCTACTATGATCATACAGCATATAAAATACTTTATCTTTCGCTAAATATAACACAATTTTTATCCTAGAGATCATATGTCACTTTTAAATAACATGAATATCAATAATAAGTTGACAAATATTATAAATTATAAGTTTTGTTTAAATAATAACTAATAGATAATGAATGAGGTACTATACAACAACAAGACACCGATAAACTTGGAGATTATTGTATTTGCATATACTTGGGAAAACACGCTATTAAAGTAAGTCCACACATATTTAATTCCATTTAACTCTATTGAACATGGATATCATTGCACAATAAAACATTATTGAATAGAAAACTTCTTAATATGACTGAGGTACTATACTAATTTAAATTTATACTTTAAAACTATGTAAAATTCATACTTTTGAACAAATTTAATTATATTCTTTTGAACACAGTAAAATTTATACTTTCGAATGTATTAATTCTGCTTTTTTTAAACTACCGTAAATATATACTTTCAAACTCTTTTAAGTTTTTACTTTTGAACTAAGTAACATAACATATTAGCTTTTGAACTCCTTTAATTTTTATTTTTGAACTAAACTTAATTTATATTTTTCAACACAGTTAAACTTTTATTTTCGAACTACGCTTAATTATTTATATTTAAACAATGGTTAATTTATACTTTTTAACGCAATTTATTTTTACTTTTGAATTAAACTTAATTTATGTTTTTGAACTATATTTAATTATTTACTTTTAAATGAAGTATAATTTATACTTTTAAATTCATATTATTACAACTTTCAAATTAAGTTTATCTCTATACTTTTGAACATCGTTTTTCTATCTAATTAAATTTAGTTTTATATTTTTGAAATACATTAAAATCTATACTTTTGAACTAAACTTACATTGTTCAAGAGTACTAGAGAATTTCACGTGAATGATTTTTCGACCAAAAGTTAAATTATTCATAATCAATATTGTATTTTTTACTCATTTTATCAAAACCAAAACATATAAACTAGCACATTCATGTTGATGTCATTAAAAGAAACTATTATATACATATTTTCATAAGACTAAACTATCATATACCAAAAATTTGAAAGTCACAAAATAATACGAAAAGTTTGAACTAATCTCGTTGAATTTGAGGCACCAATAGATTGGGTTCTACTACCATCAATTAGCTTGTGCCATTATTTATTGAGTTTAAAAGTAAAAAAAATAACAAAGGAGAGAAGTATGAAAAAATGAAAAAGTAAAGTAATTTTGTTGCCATCAATTAACTTGTGTTGTTGTCCATTAAATTTAAAAGTTTAAAAATAAGAAAAAAATGAAAAAGTAAAAGGTTAGAATTTTTATATATATTTATATTAAGGGGAATTTTATTTAAATTATTTAAATTTATTTAAAAAAAAAATTTCACATTAATTAATTTTAAAATATGATCATTATCAAAAATTCTTCGATACAATGTAGGGCCCATAGTCCACCATAATCCTGTTAGGAGATTGAGTTACAATACGTGGCAACATCCCAGTGGGCCAACAAAGCTAAGGCAGGATTTATTAGATTGCAAGTAGTTACTGTTGCTTTCCAACTAATTACCAGGTTTGTCTTCAAAGATTTGCAAACGTAATCTAGTTCATAATTTCATAAGCACCCCATTAATGGATTATGGAAGTACTCTGAAGACCTTAACCTAAGCCTCTATGTAATCTGTGCTCAAAGCTCTCCTCAACTACAGTTCACCTGTATTTTCAGAGGCCGGCGGAATCTCTTTCCCTTTAATATCTGAGAAATTCAGTATTTAGTTTGTCTTTCTTTTAACGGTATGTAGCTAACGACCCCACCTCCTAATGCCAATAGCTTCTTTTAATTCTATTTTTGGCTTGCAGTGTTATGATTTTTTTCATTGTTTAAAGGTGTATATATGCCTTATCTGTCAACGGTTTAGGTTGCTAAGAAAAAATTCCGGGAAAGAGGAAAGAAACTGCTGCTTTAAAGGTTTTGATTATGTTGGTTTTGTTTATGGAAAGTGATAAGCGATAACTGATAGTACCGACCTTAACAAAGTTCAATAGTTATGTGCATTATTTATGCAGTTACAATTACATAAGCATATTTATGAACCCTCCCAACTTTTTAAACCTTCCTGTGGCTTGGTGGATTAAAAAAATGGTCTCCGCTTAGGCAATTAGTTTTATTAATTCAGTTAAATAGAGTTTTTTATTCAATAAAGAAGCACCCACTGACCCACATGCAAATTTCTTTGCAGAGGTGAGGTCGATTGATTCAATTTCCTCCTGACAGTTGACATATTTTTTTTTTTAAGTACGTTTAAAGCTATCATAGTAAATTGAGCAAATTGATTTGAGTTTGCATATGTCTGATTGCTCTGCTTGTGTTGAAATATTCATGTAGCCAAATGGTTGATATGCTTAAAATTCTTTCGCTATTGCTTGTTGGATGCCATTACATTAGTACGTGATTACTTATGGCCTGCCATAGTCAAAAAGGAGTGGACTATTAGTGTTATTGGTGTGAAGACCTCAGAATTGACAAGCTTCTGCAGTTGATCTTGAAATAATCTTATTTATTGAGCTAGAATTTATAAGTAGAAAATTATTGCATGGATGTGGTTGAGTATATTGGATGAGCTAATCTTGGCTGCGTAAAGAGGCAACATAGTTTTTTGTTCTGAAGACTATTTTTCTGATCATTTAAAACTTCAAAATCCAACACTAGGATGAAACATATCAATTGAAGTGAACTGCTGCAACCAATACTTTCCTTATCCTGCTCCCATAAAAACTGGTGAAGATAGCACCGGATCCATGTCTGTACTTTTAAACATTAAACATTATTTGCTGCTTCAGCTTATTGGAGGATAACTTATTTTCCTTTTATTTTCTATCCTGATAAATTTTGAAGTCACTTTACTTTCTATTGAAAGTAATTGTTCAAACCATTCTGTTTGATTCTGATTTCACTTTCAGATTCACATGGCAATGGTTCCATTATGCTACAAAACGCCCTCTAAAGAGCAACTTCTTCTTATTCCAAACTTAATAAAAAACTGTGAGAGAGGCTTCAAGTGTGGCTGCATTACCGTTACAGAGAGTTCTAGTTTCTTTTCAACTGCTGCTAATAAATGTAAGAGATGGCATGCCTTATATCTGACTGCTGAAATTTCAACAAAAGCAAAGGAAAATAGGCTAATGGATGCATCTGGTGGAGAAGTTTGTATCAGAGAACCTTCTCCTAAGCAGAACACGTCTGAACTACCTATTCTACGTAAGAGGTGTAGCATCAGTTGTGTATGATCCTTTTCTAAGAGAGCTTCAGCAAAAGAAAATTTGTGCACGGTGTGCTATGCATCCGAGTCTAGTAAAGGTGAGGGCCAAGTCAAATTATTAGAGTCATATTTAGCTAAATTCAATGATGACATTCAAACTTCTTTAGAGTCTTCTGGCAAAATTGCAGAGGCACTTAATAGTGATGGTGAAATAAATGCAAAGAAGGAGCTGGATTCTCTGGATGCTTATCTAGGAAAACTTAACAAAGGTACCATATTGTATGCCAGATATTAATACTATCGCTGTCCCGCCTTCTTGGATTAGATGCTTTTACTTGATAAATTAGAAAAGAAACTACAAATATTATTATGATCCTAATTACTTCCCTTACCATTTTGAAATAGAAGGTTAGAAAGCCAAGTCAGTTGTTATGCTGAATCATTAGAGGTTGGGTAGAGAACCCTATTAGTCCCTTGACTCTGTTAAATATGTTGATGGCACACACACCCAAAAATGCGACTGTAACATGGTATTACATGTATTGGACTTTACTGTTTTTATGCATACACATCACTAGTAGTATTCTTGCAAGATTTCCTTTTTTTTTTTTTCCTTATTTTTCTTAACTGCTCCATTTTCTTTGAGTCTTCCGAATCAGGTTACCTCTGTCCACTGAATTTGTCAACTCCTTTTACTACTTTTGTCCCAACAGTTACACTAGCTGCCCTTTGATTTATTTCATTTTTGTAGGGCTTCTACATTTCTAATAATGTTCATGTCCAATTTTTGGCCATTTATTTAGTCTCCTCTAAGCAGCCTTATCCAACTCAGTTTATGAAAGCTGATTGCATGGTTATTCTTTTAGCCTCAGAAGTATTTCCTTTTATAGTGTATTCAATCTTCTATTCTCTAATATATTTTTAGCACTTATATGGGGAAAAAATAACTCAAAATAATTTTGTGCTGTCAGATGCAACATCCTTGACTTATGATGACCAAGCAACTGAAAGCAATCTCGTGGCAGCTCGATTTTCTGTCAGCAAGTACTCTAAAAGAGGTGACAAGGGAGAACTGAAAGGTTACAGAGAGTTGAGAAGTAAGGATGGGGGAATTGATTCAGGGAAGCAGCTAGCTTTACGGCAGAATGATGAAACCTCTGATATCTACTTAATACAAGGCACAGCAAGTCTTAGAAAAATTTAACGTTTAACATTTTCATTCTTTGTTTTTCAGGTTGGATATAATGTAGCAGTTGCAAACTTTGTTTCTGATGCTTCTTTATTCTTTCTTTTGGATGCAGAAGTATATTGGGCTCCATAAATATTGCTGTTTTTTTTTTTGTTTGAAATTGCCAGCCCAATCAGGAACTCTGACTTTGAGCTCTTTTCTCTCCCATTATTGTATGGTGCAAAGATAAACGACTTGGTCCTGGTCAGGGAATGGTGGAGGCTAGTGACACCAATATTTCCGGTACAAGATTGACAGTTGGGTTCGTGTTCCCATTCCCGCGTTGTGACTAGCTAACAATCAGTTCTGAATATGACTCAAAATTGTTAGGCATTGATATTATTTTTATCACTGTTGCATTTGAGGCTACGCTCTTTCAAATTCATATCTTTGCTGTTTTGTTTTCTGTCAGCGCAATATAATTCTCTTCATCAAATTAAGAAGGAAGTTGAACTAATTAAAACCTATAATCTGGCCATTGGCCAAATTTTAGCCAAGTAATGTCAAAATAGAGATATAGACAATGTCCATGAAGCATTATATAAGATGAACTCTTATCTAGTGTTCTGAGCACTTGAATTGAACTAATTTCATGTTGTCTGATAAGTGTGCTGGCTTGATTTTCTTGTTATAAACTTTCAAATACTTTCTTATTAAATTTTATTTTATTTTGGCTGTGAGATACTGATTATTTTGTCTCTTGAACACATCGTCAATGCAGTACTCGGGGCTTTTGCACGTAGCTCTCGGTTGTTGGGCACTTCTTACTTTTGGGCCTCAAGTATGTAAGAGTTATGGTTCATTTACATTCTTCTTGATATACATGCTTGTAGGAATTTCTGGCAACTTAATAAGCTTTCTTCAAACACCACAACCAACTGTTAGTGGGACGGTAACTCTGGCAATTTTAAATACCTTTGTACTTTATCGATTTGCTCATATACATGTAGCATTGATTGCATACTTTGGTTAGGTAACACTTGGGTGCTGGATAGCCCAAAAATCACAATTAGAATAACAGTCGACATGGCCAGAATAATAGAGAGGATATTTCTATACATAGTTGACAGAGATGTGGCCTCATTTGTTAGGATTAAGGCTTGAGTTCTGTTGAATGGGCACCATGTAGAACACTGAAATAAGCTCAAAAGATGGGTATCATAAATTTTCATTGCATACTTATGGTGAGAGCATACAGCAGGTAATGTGCATTGTAGACACCAACTTCTGGGGGAAATCACTCATTTTTTCCGCCTATATTGTCATCTAGTGATTTTACCCTGTGGTAATGTAGCATTAAAGCTTTAGCACCTCAATTCCAATCATAGCCAAACCTGAGGCAATGAAGATTGATTTTCTACATGAGATCACTTGAAAACCTGTACTACTAGTGTATATTACATGACATCAGAAGCTTCTTTCTTGTTTGCAGGGACCAGTTTTTGCCATAATTGGAGCTTGGCTTGTTTATCAAGTCCAGAGCAAAGATGTGATTGCCAAGGATGATGCAGATATTAAGTTCCGGAAGGCAATACTTGCTACAGCTATGAGCTTGATAATAAGCAATTTCAGGCTGGTTGATAATTGGTAAAATTTCTATTGAGATAACATTATTCCATTTCAAAAACCAACTAGAACTGAATGCATAAATTAAACAAATGCCATGTAAACTGTAAAGAATAATGTAGTGGAATCACTAAAGTACCATAGATAAAAATGTTCTGAAAATTCTAATCGATCTGTCGCATGTAGCTGATTGTAAAGCTGAGTATTACAAATATTGTCACTTTCTTGCAAATTATGGTCACTTTCTTGCAAAGTTCTCCATTAATGATTAATCCTTTTCATCGTTAAATCCTGTAGGGCACATTTTGGAGCAGCTTTTGCAGGCATACTTTATGGCTTTTTTACATGTCTTATACTGCAACTGGATGATGCTTCTTCCAGAACTAGTCCGGAAGAAAGGATAGCAATAGTTACGCCAATCCTTGTAAATTGCTTGTTTTATTCACCATCTTTGTTATTGGTTTAAGTTCCTTGCTTTTCATTTTTGAACCTCCTTTCGACACACTAGCATTCAGATGAATTTGTGAATGTTAAATATTTGATTTTACCGAATGTAACGGAGAGAGAGAATAAGGTGTTTGTTGTGGCTTTAGTTTCTATTGCGGTTTAGAATTCTTAATTTCTTCTGAAAATTTTTAAATTTTATATCGTATTATCGTTGCAGACGGTGTAGCATAATTACATTTTTTATAAAGAAAAGCCAGAATTCAGTGTTTTGAAATCGAACATTCAATTTTGTAGATTACCGCTTGTCCTCCACGTAGTCCCATGAGCAGCAAGACTAACGAATCTCAGTCATCAAAAGGTGTTAATCATCCACGTATAATACATCGTTAATACGCACGTCCTCCACCTTAAATACATTAATGCTGAGCAGAATCACCCACGTAAGCTACCTCTCATTTTCTTCCTTCATTTTTCATACCGTATTCTTACTTCAAAAGGTGTTAATCGTGCAATTTCCTTCTTTTTTTTCTCTTTAGATTTGGGTGGTAATTCGTCAACAAGCTTGTTATTGATGTTTTCTTTGATCGGTGGAGTAATGGGAATCTGTTCAGTATGCCTGTTTTTATTCATATTCTTGCATGGAGATTTGATAGCTTAGCTGCTGCAAGTTCTCTTGCAATCACCTCTTATTCTCAGCACCTGCTTTTGGGTATTCACCTAACAATCTCTCCGACTCAGGCTATTTTCTACTCTATTCCTTTTGTTTTATTTATTTTCATTGGTGCTTTTTTCCTGTAATTAAAATTTTGCGTGTTAGGTAATCATCTTAGGTGGGCACAGAGGAAAACTATTGGTAAAATTTTTGGATAATACTGTTTTCAGAAAGCATGTAAAGTACTTTGAAAACTAATTCGTTTTGAGTTAAACATTAAAAATGTCCGCAGTGGTGAATTTCAGCAAACACTGGAATCATGTGCTATAATCTCACTGCTAAGTCAGTTGCTGTATTTGAGACTTCTCCATCCTGGGCTGTTTCAGGAAAATCATGCGGTACGGAATTATATTGGAATAGTCACGAGATTGCTATGGAATGTATATAATTTCCGTTGGTTTGTATAAAAATTGCACAATGTTTACTTCATTTTTTTATAAGCTTGATCATTTCTCTTCCCATTCCAAATCCATACAAATTGCACATTTTACACTCAAATGGGCTGCTCCGCTCGTCCCAAGGAATCTAAACACTGTTCCTGTCAACTACGGGTTTCAAAGCCTAAATACCAATAAACGAAATGCCCGAATACAGCAAAAAACTAGATATTATCGAATGATAATGATATCATTATCATTATCATTCTCATTCTCATCCAAACACGTATGAAATCACAAAATCAAATAAAACAAAAATATCTAATTTCAATACTAAAAAGTATGGCTTCATAGCATTCAAAACACTACAAAAAAAGCCAAACCAAATTCTTTCTCATCAATAATTAAATCTAGTTTACAATCTGATGGAACATTTCAACCCCCCTAAGTGCCAGTAAACACTTGAGATAATCAGTTCCCGAGACTATGCAGCTAAAACAACCAAACATGGCATCCACGTAAAAATAAAAGCCACAAAATAAAAATAGAGTACATATCCTATGCCCTGAGCTCATCACTGCTGGGTCTCGCCTGATTCACGCTTTGATGCTTCCTTAATCTCGTCTCCGGCGTCCTCCTAAAATCATGAACATCAAATTCATCAGGGACAAGGAACACGTTATAACAAATATGAAGAGATTTCAAATATGCACCAGCCATAATCTTATAAAAATGGATTACAACTTAATTAATGAGAACGACCAACCTACTTTTATTAATACTACTCGAAACATTTTCCAACAGATACTGACGCACAACTTGAAAAATATGGTATTTCTTGCATTAATAATACTTAGAACAAGAAGTAATGATGCCTGTTTGGGTCCAACAGCTAAATTTATTTTTAGATCCCATCAAATTATAATTTGGGATCAACGAATTTGAATGAAACACAGATGTAAAACGATAATACAAAGATGTGATACGTTACGAAAAAGCAAGAAAATTTAATTGCATCTTGAAAAAATGGCACAAGGTTAAAAATTTCTAAACATCAAACATGAGGGTTTTAGGTATCACATTATTTATACATGATTATACATTCGTTCACAATTGAGTGGCACATGCAAAGTACATGTATACGGGCACACATATAAGAAGGAAATAAGGGAACTAGGGGGAAGGAGGAAGAGAACATACGGTGATATCAGAAGTCCAAAGTGTCAGATTGTCTCGGAGAAGTTGCATTATCAATGTACTGTCCTTGTAGGATTCTTCACCCAAAGTATCCAGTTCAGAGATAGCCTCATCAAAAGCCTGCAAGGTAGATGAAGTACAAATTGGTAACAGCACAGAAAAAGAGAGATAATTGAAATGCAATTTACAAACTAATTCCAATGATCAACTAAACCCTCCGTTAAAAGTCCTAAGAGATCTCTTCATAAACATCCTTGGCTTCTCACACAAATGCAAATTGGAATCATAAAGGTTCTAACAGTAACAGAGAGGGAAAGAGGTGGAAAGGAGAGGTAGGCCAGCAACACTACAATAATTCCAATATTTATATTCCTCACTGAGTTCAACTTATTAGCTGATAAATCAATTCCAAATAAAGTAAGACCAACTATGAATAAAGAAACTGCAATCATAACTTATGATTTGGGTCACAAATTCTACTATCAGACATCATCCACAATGTTCTGTTATCCACAGACAAAAAGAAAGAAAGAAAAATAAAACTTTACCACACTCATACCTGCTTTGCAAGATTGCAAGCACGATCAGGTGAGTTAAGGATTTCATAATAGAAAACAGAGAAGTTCAGTGCAAGTCCCAGCCTAATTGGGTGAGTAGGAGCCAGTTCACCCAAAGCAATATCCTGAAACAAGTCACAGATATGAAAAACAGCTAAGCTATCCATACTTTAAAGTAGAAATAGAAAATTGCAGTAAATAAAAGAACAGGCTAATTTGCAAGACCACATCATGCCAACAAGACCTGAGCAGACTTGTATGCCAACAAAGTGCTCTCTGCAGCTTCCTTTCTCTCAGCTCCAGTCTTGAACTCAGCCAGATACCTGTGGTAATCACCCTTCATCTTCAGGTAGAACACCTTGGACTCGGCAGACGAGGCTGAGGGAATGAGGTGGGACTCAAGGAGGCTAAGAATCCCATCGCAGATCTTGCTGAGCTCAGATTCAATCTTGCCCCTGTACTCCTTGATGACTGAAACGTGGTCCCCATTTCCCCTGTTCTCCTCTTTCTGCTCAATGGAAGAGATGATCCTCCATGAAGCCCTCCTGGCCCCAATCACATTCTTGTAAGCAACAGAGAGAAGGTTCCTTTCCTCCACAGTTAGCTCCTCAACATCAACTGTCTTTGCAACTTTCTCCATAAACTCGACCATTTCCTCGTAACGTTCAGCCTGCTCAGCCAACTTGGCCATGTATACATTTTCCTCTCTGGATGAGTCAGTGGGTGACATCTTTGCTGTATTAATCTGATGTGAAATTCTGCATGATAGTTGAAATTAGTCCCACTGAGAAAAAACTGAAGTATATTGTTTCACTGTTCTCATCCTTTTTCTTTTGTTATGGTAAAGTTTAACTTTAAAAATATGGAATTTATCCCATATTTCATAGCCCAGAATATTTAATACATTTCGGCAGAAATTTTTGCAGCTTAATTAAGATAATTGAATATCTTCCGAACTATAAAAACTCAACCCAGCCTATACAAGCAAATTTATGAGTTAAAGTGATTTATCCAAGTGTCAATCAAGTCAAATAAATTATTTTTACTCTCTTTCAACCACTTTTTTGCCAATCAAAACAGATCTTAATCATAAGTTCCCGTCATTTTCTAAAGCTTTCAAAGAAATCGAAAGTTCAGAATTACTACTTCTAAAACCTTCAAAAAGCATGCCACGCTGTAAATCTTCAATGGAAGTTTACAACAACCAAGTTGTTACTTCTAATTTATTTAACTAAGATCTTTACATTATCAGAGTTAATTACACTCAGGTATATTTTTGTTCCTAACATTTCTCGGAAACCACACGGATCTAGACAAAATTAATAACAAATCAACTAGTCAAATCAACCATCCTATACCTCAAATAGCAATTCCAAACCAACTTAAAAATAAATCTCCTAATAATACAAATCAAGCTCTTCATTTAGCATTTTTTTGCTCACCAAACAGATCAGACGAAAAACAATCATTCATATTTCGGTCAAATCAAGCATCATACCGTTCAAATAACCAACTTGTTTTACATCATTTTCTCAGCAACCAAGCATATTTCTCAAAAAGAAAAAAACGCATATGCCAATGGATCACATCTCATCAGATTTAGAGAATCATGATAACACCAATAAAATTAAGTCAAACAACAAATAAACAGCTGATCAAACGAACAACATATCCGGATCCAACACAAAAAAAATCAGAATAACAAAACAAAAGATCTAAATTAGTTAACCATAAATCTAATTCAAAACAGAGAACCATAGAAAGAGAAGGGGCTGAAACTAACCGTTTAAGTGCTTGTGAAGAAGATCGATCGATCTGAATTTTTGTGTGACGAGAATTGCGAAGTATGGTTAGGGCTCAGTCTAATAAACAAATCAACGAAGTGGGGTAAGAAAGGTCCAATGGGAAGATGACAACTGTTAGGCTGTCGAAACGCCGTGAAATTTGATGCCTTGGACGTCAGCCACGCTGGCTTTGACCGTCAACACCTCACACTTTGACACGCACATTGAAACCATCATTACTGCCTTTTTTATGTGGAGTGGGCCTCCTTCTACGGTTTTGGTTCTTCTACAGATTACAGTTACCAAATGACAAGAAGCCGAACAAGTCATAAATTATTTCTGTTTTTATAATTTTAACTAGCTAATTTTATTCTTGTAATTTTGTATAAAATTTATTTATAATAATTATTAAATTTGAATGGCATGCTTAAAGTTATAATGAATGAACGAATAACAAAACAAAATTGGAGTCAAATAAATTTTTAATTACTTTTTATTGAATTTTTATATTGAATAATTATATCTTTTTATTTATATAGTAAACCTTTTACTCGTGATTTATCATCGTCGACCTAAAAATTTCAAAGTTAAATTTAATTATAGAACCCTTTGATGAGAGAGTTTAATAAAATTATTTAATTATAAGATATTTCAAATTTTTAACCTTTATAAAAGATTTTCTTTTCATATGATATTTGTAAATGCGGACCATGACAATTAATAAAGGTTATTATCATAAAGTTGGTAATATTTTACTTAAATAGAAAATTTTTTAAATAATCTTATTTTTTAGATATTATTTATAATTATATTTACAATTTTATGTATAATAATAAAATAGATATAATTATTTATTTATCTTGTATTACACACACACACACACACACATACTACCAAAAATAAAAAATTATCTCATACTCAATAATTAAAAAATTTTTACACACTCTATCACTAATAATCAAAGAAAATAATTTTCATAATTTTATTAAATTATTATTATCTAACAACTAAATAATATTAATAATAAAATATGATTAAAAATTAAAATAAAAATTATTTAAAATAATTAATTAATTATTTATTTATAATAATAAAAATATAAATAAATAATTGTATTTAATTTATTATTATATAAAAAAGTAGAAAAATAATTATAAATAATATTTTAAAAAAAGTATTATCTATAATAAGGGAGTGAATAATTAAAGTAAACCATCATAATAATTGAAGGTGATCAACTTTGAATATCTTTTTATACAAATAATGTTTATTGCGAAGATGGGTGCCCTTTGAAATTTATGAAAAGAAGTTATATTGAAGGGACAGCTAACAAAAGAATGTGCGTGTTTACACTTAAAATTCAATTTTTGAGTCAAATTCAAGATTGTATATATATTTTTTTAATTTAAATTTGAATTTTTACATGAAAAAAATAATAAATTTAGGGAAATTTTCTAACGAATTTAAAAGGTGTATGTTATAGTATTAATGGGATTTTGTTGTTGTGTTCTTAATATAACTTTTTGGAAATTTTATTCACATAAAGTTCTCTCTTTTAAGTTGTAATATGATAGTTTTTTATAACTGCCGTGTGTTCTATATTTTTATTAATATAAATAAAAAATTTATAAAAATATAAAATTATCTAAAATATTTACTAATTATATATAAATTCATATTTATTTATACAAAGGGTTTGTCTTTTTATCTCTACACTAATATAATATTAGTAATTTAGAAAAACAAATTGAAAAGTGACGTATGGCTGCACCCTTTTTTAGATTACAAATTTTTATTGTACATAGTGATATATCCCTAATATTTTTATTTGAGAATTATAAATTTTTAAGTGAAATTATTAGCATAAAGAAAGAAATATTAATTAAATTATTATTATTTATATTTATTAAAAATATTTTTGTATATCAGGTAAATCATTTTTAGTGCGGCTTTAATTATTTTTTAAACTAAAAGGATTTATGAAATTATATAGTATTTTCGAATGATCAATGAAGCAAATATATAATAAAATAATTTAAAAAGGAAAATTTAAGTTTCATACGTGATTTTGTAATTTTTTTTTTTTTAAATGAAGAAAATAATTGATAGAGGTTTGTAGACGATAAAATATTCAAGAAACACTGAGTATAAACAACCACAAGAACTTTAAATTTTGCTAAAATTTTGTATACTGAATAAATACGAAAAAAAAAAAGAAGAAAATATTATAAAATTTGATTTATAATAAGGATCATTTTATTATTATATAAAATTAATTTATAAAAAATTATAAGTTCTAATATTATAACAGCATGTTCTTCAAGGGTTTAATTAAAAGAATTTCAGTAATATAAGCGAATTACTTTTTTAATATCACCTAAATTTGATTTTGGTGGCGTATAGTATTTGTAAAAATTAAAAGAGAAAATAGGCGTAGTGTAATTATACAAAATCTGTGGGGTCGGCATGGCCAGAACCGTCTTTTAAACAGAAAAGCAAGAAAGCCTAATAGTGGGGCGTAACTGGTTCATTTAGAAGACAAGGTCCTTGGATGTATTCTCTAGGGTCTTCAGTATTTACTATTATATTGGGCGTAGCCCCAATAAATATTCTAAATTCAGTCTATAGAAGCCCAATCAAGGACTAGTTAATAACCCGCGGGTTAGAGAAGTCGCCAAAGTTACCTTTCCATCTTCGTCCTCAGTAAAGGCTCACTAGTAGCTGTGCCCTTTCGACACAGTGCATTTTCATTTTTCAATAAACACCAAAGAAAATTGCATCTCATCAGAGAAATTTTAAATGGGATATGTACAGGAAGCACGTGAGAATCACGTGAAGAAGAAAGTGGAAGAAGGTAATCTGAGTATTAATAGTATTACTGTTATGCTTAAACCCTAATAAACCCATGTTTGGTAACAAATTATAAGCAAGGATTTACTACTTTATTTCAAGTATAATGCTTAAAATGTGACAATGGTTTTGTTTGTTTTGTACATTTGTTAGCTCTACGTAGCAAAATGAAGCAGAAGGCACTAAAAGAATGTGATCAATACACGTCCAAGTATGCTCAATGTGCTGCCGGAAGAACCATTTCGATTGTGTGGCAATGTCGCAAACAAGCTAAAGAGTTAAACAATTGCCTTCATCAATTGTAAGTTTTATTGCATGTGGGATTTTTTTTTTCTCAGCTCAGTATTTGTTCTTTCAAATGAAGAAATGTTATGTTATCGTTAGCAGCTTTAGTCTGCATTTGTATTTTCTTTTGGTATTTTCAATATCTTGTGTTTTTATGCGGGGTTACAGTATTTAAATTCAGCTGAAACAAACAAAAGACCCTTTTGGGGTAAATGTTATTTGATAGATTCGTTGCTTAAAAATGCTACTTCAATGACAAAAGTCACTCGGAGTGCTTTGTGGAAAAGCAAAGACATTATTTAGCCCCAAATTGCTTCTAAGAAAGCATAACCAAGCATACCTTAGTTTAAATTATTTCTTGACACTGATTGCTCTCAGGACTGGAATGCAAAACTCTTGCACGTTAAATGGAGAATCTTAGTGTTTTATCAGGCATTGGGCTAATGCATTGCAGAAGTGTGTTTGTGAAGATGCAATATGTGGTTGTCATGATCGAGTAGTACACTCTAGCACTACTCACTGTTTACTATAACTTTATTCATTGCTTTGCGGAGTTCTTCATTTTTTAATCAATGATTTTCAATTTTACTGCTGTATCCTGAAATGTTCCAGGACTGATATCTCCTTTCTGGAGAAAAATTGAGTGATGACTATGGTTTTTGGTGATTCTATAACCAAGAGTATACATAAAAATGTTTAGTTGCTCATACCTTGTTGGCTATGAAATGTCTGAGCAAATTTTGAACCTGTCCATAACTTCTTGTGTCTCTCAATTATTGTACATATACTATGATGTACCCCTTCCTAACTCCAAGGGGTTTGGTTAGTGATAAAGGACGCTTTGATCAAGGGTACAAACCACCTTGGGGTCATCTACTTGGATATTCATCATTTCCCATGCATTTTCTAACTACTAGTATCATTCCAACCATAGTTCCAGGTTTAGAACTTGGTGCACACTAGAGAAGTCGTGGATTTTCTGGTATTAGAAAAAA
Source organism: Trichilia hirta (assembly GCA_035221805.1). Lineage (NCBI taxonomy): Eukaryota > Viridiplantae > Streptophyta > Magnoliopsida > Sapindales > Meliaceae > Trichilia > Trichilia hirta. The sequence continues at coordinate 3,215,817 of JAWDEX010000022.1, forward strand.
GATCGACCTACTCCAATTTTATCTAATTTAGCAGTGCTTCTAGAGGTTCTGTAAGTACATTCTTTCTGTAGCTTCAGTTGCAAAATTATTTTCTTGATGTACTCTCAATAGTTATCTAGCATGATTGCATATGCTTAGAAATGAAGTGTGTTACTATGAAATGAAGTGAACTTGGTCTACCAGGTTTCATTTCCTTGGTCAGTGGTTAGTGTGAAAAGTTATCTACATGAAGCCACTTAAGAAGGGTTTAAATTTTAACCCTTATGGACTTAAGAAGAATCACCGATGAAGGAAGAATTTCTTAGAGAGCTATCGGGGATGATCTCCAATTCTTGAGGACTGAAAATTGAAAAGATAAAAGGAAATGTTAATGAAAAGAAATTATCTTTGTTCGTTTATTGCAATTGTATTGTGGGAGAAGGTGAAAGATAATTGTTAAAGCGTATTCAGTTTTGTATTGATTTTTGGCATGGTTATATTGGCTATAGTGTTCTGAGTCTATGACATTTGTGACCGTATTGGAAAAAAATACAGAAAATTCTACCTGATATTTGCTTTTGTATTGAATGCTTGGAGAACTATGTTGGATTACCTACATGACTTGGAAATATTAAAACAACTTGTTTTTTATTTTGAAGCACCAATGATGCTGTCCTGGAACAAATGAAGAAAGAATACATGCTTCAGCAAGACAGGAAAGAGGCCACAAGAGTTTAGCCTTATACCGTTATCCTTTCTAATGGGCCCCAATGAACAAAGCATTTGATGTATCATATTGTCATGATGAATGTCTGCACTATGATTTGTTAATCTTGATCCCTAGGCCAATGAATAATATCTCTGGGGTCATGCATTTAACTGTGCAACCGGATTGTCTTAACAAATTTTCGGGTGTTGTGTTTGGACTACCTTCTGCTTTGTGAGGCATAGTTGCAGCAGGTGATATTCATCCTATTTTAAAAGAAATTTGAAGAACTGTTTTTCTATTTCAATTGGATTGTGCGTGGTTTCGCCATTTATAGATTGCAACTTCTGCACTGTCCATGCGGTCACCAATAATTACTAAAAACAAAGATTATCGGCTAGTGAGACTATGTCAAACGTGTATTACATAGGATTCAGATAACTTTTTGCTCCACATTTTGCAGAGATGAAATTGGCAAACCATCTTATCTGCTGAATGTTATGTTTTTTCATCTAGGTTTTCTCCCCAGACACATTATCTTTATATATACTGATGACCACATTATCTTTAGATATACAAATGATATCTGCCTTTTACCTGTTCCCTGACTCATGCATAAGGATTATGCTGATCAAAACCATTTTTGTTAAAAAATACAGAGGAGATGACTGCATTCAATTTTCTCTTTTCGCCAAAATACCATCTCAAGCTTGCACTGGACTATTAACAAAGTTTACAGTCAAGGAATTATGCTTCAACTACAGAATTCAATTCATAAAACAAGAGCACATCCTCAGGATTTTTTACTAATGATGAGAATGCGTAAACGTTAGTTTAAGAAATTATATAAAATGTAGAGAAATTGGCCAGAGTAACTACACAACACAAAATGAGTTGTAATAAAATTGGACACGGTAATACCAGTACAAGATTTTGGTGCGTAAGCCTTAGTTTACAATCATCTAAACATCAACACCCAGCTTGCACATTCCGTCCATTCAAGGCCACTCGATAACACGCCAGAACAGTAAAAAAGAGAAATATAAACCCTCAGACAAAAATTACACGTCGGAGCTTGTCAACTCACTAAGTTGGCTTCCGCATGTTACGCCCGGCACGAATTACTTCATCCACCAATAACAACTGGGAGGCAATTACAGGCCTGCAAAATAGAGCCGCGTTTTGTTACTTAGTCATACAATAGTACCAACGAAAACCATTTTCTCTGAAGGAAATAAACTTTCATAAATTTTCAACATGTAAACCCAGACACATTCACTTGCATTAAATGCAGAGGTAAGATTTATTGACAAAACTGCACTCGTTGAGTAACAATGTAGAACAGGGGAAGAAATACATAGTCTTGAAATTGGTAACAAGTTTTCACATACCCAGAGTTTATAATTTGGCGCTTCACACAATAGTTGTCAAAAATACCCTCCATTTGAGGGTCAATAGGATCTTCAGAGTGCACGTTTAATCCCACAATATTTCCCATATCATGTCCCCCCTGAATATCCACATGTTATGCCAAATCTCAAATTAGTTTTATCGTTTTTTTTCCTTACTTTATAAAAGAAAATGATTGGAAATCGAGGGCAAAAGGTATAAACCTTTAAGGCAATGATCACATCTTGAGTGTCAAGCCCACAATTCTCAGCAAGTGTCTTTGGCACCACAAGAAGGGCATTGGCAAAAGCTTCAACACCCAATTGAGCACGCTATTCAAAGTTGATAAACATCATAAATTTTGAAAAGATCCAAAATGGTCTATCTAATTTTATAGGCAGGAAAAATAAGCAAAAATATACCCCTTGAACA
>JAWDEX010000022.1:3252031-3266580 GCA_035221805.1 Trichilia hirta
TCATTGTTTAATTAGATCTATTATTTTGTTATTAAAAAAATCGATTAAATTTTGTAGTAATACTAAGAAGTAAATAGACAAAATAAAAATAAATTTTTTTTTATTAAACATTGGATAATGATCACATTTTCTAGTTAAATTCCTATTAAAATTTGATGACCTATTGATAACACTCTCCTATGACGGGTTGATCACATACATTAATTATGATAAAGCTCAAATCGTCAAAGAATCTAAATATTTCATGTAGATAGATAGATAGATATGCTGTACAAATATCTATTTTTCTTTAATAAAGATCTCAAGAAAAGAGGTTAATTCGTTAAAGGAAGAAAACAAAATAACAAAAGATGTAAATAAAAACCTTATCCCAAAGGCATAGACAAAGAAAAATGGAAAAAAATTAGGCAAATTAATGAAATGGGTAACTAAGATTGTACAAATATCTATCTATCCATCAATAACAATAGCATCAATATATATTGTGCATATGTAAAACATGCATGAGAAATTGATCTGTGCATATATGCTTTGCCCACAGCAATCTCAAATGTTCGCGTCATACTTCTCTACTTATAGTAGCTTGCAATCTCACAAAATTCTAGGACCTACCTACAATTCACTGAACTGCTTAGTCATAGTCAAAGCATTCAGCGTGAAGAGTTTGACTTTATACTACCTGACGTAGAGAGAAGGAGGCTAACCACCCTACCTCATCTTTTTCAGGAAAACCAACTTACTTAACGAGAGGTTCATCCTCTTATATAGTTTAGCTTCACTTCTTTTTCAACTAATGTAAGAGCGATCCTTTCTTCCATAAGTACTTGCATAAAGGTTTATTCCTATTCAAATGTCCGCGTCATAAAGAATAGAAAAGGAAACTTGGTGGAATTTTTATTGGTAATAGTAAATATAATTTACTTTTTGAAATTGATTAGTTAAATGGTTGGCCAAAAAGCCACGATTATCACCATAAATATAAAAGTAGAATTTTTAGAATCTTATCTATTCAAATTAACCAATTTAGTTCAAACAAAATGAGATGATTTTGATCATCAACAATTTTGATGAATTGAATTGAATCTAAAATTAAAAAAAATTAATTGATTTAATTTTGACATATTTAATGTTAAAAAAATCATGATTGTAATCCCTTATATGAAATTCTGCAAATTTGTTGTTTTATGTCACGCCCTTGGCCTCAGAAGTTCACACGTAACAATCGTTACAGATCTTTAAGAGACATTCTAGAATTTTGAATATATTCTTCAGACTTGTAAAGTTTATTAAGTATTTATATATTGTATATTATTCATAATGTTTAAAATATTTATCTCATATCATTTTCACAAACATGTAAAATAAACATAACTCTCTAAGGCATTCATAAATTATTTCTCAAATATAGTATAGAAGTAGTTTATATTTAAAATTACAACATTTAAAAGAAACATTCATTTTCATTTATACACGCTTGCACGTACAAAAGTTTATAAAAGTATTTTCCAATGAATAAATAACAAGCTAATGAGTCAAGAGATAAAAGATACTAATAAGCTTTAACCTTTTAATGAGTCAAGAGATAAAAGATACTAATAAGCTTTAACCTTTTAATGAGTCAAGAGATAAAAAGATAGTAATAAGTATTTTTTAGTAAACTCTCTATCCTGATCTCGATCTTCTAAAACTGAAGAATGAAGGGATAAGTATATGGGAATATACTTCATAAGTGGATACATAACATACACAATTATTTAACGAACTTAAAATAAAAATTCATTAAAAAATTATATTTTAAAAAAATTTATAAAATTATATGATTTAATAAAAATCAAGATAGCGTCAAAAATATTAGGTAAGCTACTTTTTCGGTATTTACTCTGGTTAAGAACAAACCCGAGTAGTTAGTGAATTTTTATGCAATTAAAATAATAAAATATTTGATAAAATTTAGTTTATATACTGAAATAAATAATACATGATTTGTTTTAAATTTTAACCCACCACTAACGTTGGCCTAGAGTAGTCTGTGAGTTTATAGATGATTATCCTTTACATTTTTATCTAGCGAGTTATTCTACTACAAATAAGGTCATTACCTCTGTTATACTAATCCCGTTGATGTGCACTCACTTGTATAACTATTATCTCAGTCTATCTTAGGTTACTTAATCCTATAATTATAGTCTTAACCCTTATGACCATAGTCTCCTCAGCCTCTATATTATCAAACAAAACAAATTTATAAAACACTAACTCTCTAGCCATAATTAATATAAACTCAATCATGTAAGAAAATAATAAAATTCCTACGTCACAAATATGCATACCGTTAATGTTTATAAAATAATATCATATAAAACATTAAAATCGGCCTTTACCCTCATAAATAAATTAAATAAGTATAATAAAATTATCATGAGACAATTATAAATATCATAAATTAATAAAATGACAATATATACAAATAATTCACAAATAAGTGAGACCTTTTCCTAGTCTTATCATAATAAAGTATCCATTGCTTTTAAAATATATTAACTTATATACATAAATCAATTCTACTGGTATAGAAAATAATGTTATAAAGACTTAAAAGAAAATAATGTTATAAATCAATTCAAGTCTTTATAACATTATTTCTTGAAAGAAAAGAAAATAATATAATTTTACTCACTTAATGAGAAGGGTACACACTCTTCCTAATTCTCGTGCTTTAAAGTCTCGTCGTTCTATTTTTCAATGCCTTAAATCACTTATGCAATAATAATTTTATAAATTCTATATACCAAATTAAATTCAATAGAAGTTAAATTCGAATAAACAATGCCTATCTATTTAATCCTTATTAAAATTGTATTTTCGACTATTTTAATCTCGAATTCAATATTTTTCAGTCAAATTCTTTAAATTCATACTTAATTGCTTAATCTAAAAGCTTAAATCTTAAATTTTCTTAGTGTATAGCTGGTATTAAGTCATATCCTTTATTAAGCTACCAATTATACTCAAATGGACTAAAAATCTTACCAATAAATTGTTTATAACTTGAAAAAATTGAGTTATTTTTTTAACATAAAAATTTCTAATTCATTCAAGAACTCTAACTTCTCTTTTTCACTTAAATTTTTGATCAAATAAAAAAATATTAGTCTCTACTCATAATGAGTGTAGAATACTATGATTTTATAATAAGAAATGAGAATTTAATTGGTAAAATATAAAAGAAATTGAAATGAATAGGCACTATATATTATTTCTCTTAAATTAAAGGTAAAGATGGAGAAAAGGAAGAAATAAAATGATTTTACCCCTTTGATTTTATATACAGGAAAACGAGTTAAGAAAAGATTAATTTAATCTTGAAAACATAGAAAAAATGGTAGAGATGGCATTTAAATTGGACAAAATATTCTTTTCATAAGCTAAATATTTGTTTATTTTCGTAAAAATGTAATTTTTCATCGAAAGGTATCGATACCTTCATCTGAGTATAGATATATTCTAGTTAAAGTATTGATACATTTACTTAGGTATTAATGCCTTTAGTCTTTTCTTTAATTAGAACATAAATTTTTATTTAAATGTATCGATACATTTATTTAAGTATCGTTATATTTGATCGAGCATCAAACTCTTCTCAAAATTACCTATTTTTGCTGATACCTTTGGTTTGGGTATTGATAAATTTAATTTAGGTATTGATACCTTCATAAATTTCTCAATTTTTTTGAATATCAATATATTTTGACCTAGGTTTTGAAATATTTGAGTATAGATATTAATACTTTTACTTGAATATCAATAACTTTACAAATTTCTCAATTTTTTAGCCTGTGTATTGATACCTTTTACTAAAGGTATCAAAACCTTTAGTAAAAGTATCTATACTTTCTCTTTTACTGCTTCTTGCGTGATATTTATTTTTGTCCTCAATTTTAACTCTTTTATTAGATGATTTAAGTCTAATGTTAAACACAAAAGTTATAAATATTTTTTTTTAACTTTTCAATAGCTTAAGAATCATTCAATTTGAATTTTTCTATAGAAAGTTACGCTCTAAAATCAAAGAGTACTCAAAGTCATTTTATCACTAGATAAGTCTCAAAAATTTATTATTTTAAACCATTAAACAACTTAATTAAGAAAAGTAATCAACAAAAAAGTTGTAGACAATTAAATTATCTTTCTAATATATTAAGAATTATCTAAATTAGAGGCCTATAGCTTAAGATACAGTTAAAAAACTTTAAACTATTTTAAAAAAATGAATTCTGCATGATTTGCGTATAAAAGTATTGATACTCTCTTGAAGGTATCAAAACCTTTGAGATAGAGATCGATATATATAAAATATCATTTACATCACTTGAAAATTATCATTCTAACTCCCAAAAAATGTCATCTAAGTTCACAATCTATTTTTAATGATGTTTTCTCTCTTACTCGGACTCTAATTTCACTCATTCTTTTCTTTTCTTTTTTTTTTTTATATGATCGTATTTCTATTCTTTTTCATATAAAATAAGCGTGCATCGTCAATTTAATTTCTCGATTAATAAAAGTCCACAGTTTATTTTTAATGTTATTTTCTCCCTTATTTGAACTCCAGTTTCACTCATTTCTTTTTCTATAGGATCGTATTTCTATTTTTTTTTAAATAAAATAAGTAAATCATCAATTTAATATAAAAATTCGGGTACATAAATAATGTCTCATAAATAACTTTTTTGAACTTAACCAACTTAATTTGAAACCTCTCAAAATATTCTGCCTATATTAATATAATTTTATTTAATCAACAATATCACTTAAATATAAAATTTTGAAAATAATAAAAATATTCTTTACTTAATAAAATAATAAAAATACCCTTAAACCCAAATACTAAGTATTTCATTTTAATATATGAAACTTAAATTCCAAAAGAGGAATGGAAGTTAAAAGATTCTAAGATCAAGTACAATTAAAATCAAAGAATAAAATCCTAAGATGTCACTTCCATCTATACTTCTACAAACAAACACACACATATATTCATCTAATGTTAGCGTGTTTTAAAATCACCTCACTTTAATACAAGATTAAGCCTTCTTGAAAAAAAAAAAGTTGAATTCTCAGCATCATTTGAAAAAGACAAAATTTTGCCAATTCAATTGTCAACACTTGGAATGATATATATATATTTATTTAAGGATAATTTATTATACTTTTAGAATAGTATAAAATTAGATAAACTTTTTTTTAATAATGATTTTTATCATGTCTTACCCATAAATATGTACAATAATGTTGTTCATAAAGATATATGTACAAGTTTGTACATATTTATTAGCAATTTAATACCAAATTGTGGCAATTTAGTGTCCAATTATTAAAACCGTTGTTTAATTGGATCTATTATTTTTTTATTAAAAAAATCAATTAAATTTTGTACTAACACTAATAAGTAAATAGATAAAATAAAAATCAAAATTTTTTTTATTATACATTGGATAATGATCACATTTTCTAGTTAAATCCTTATTAAAGATGTGACGACCTTTTGATAACACTCACCTATGATGATTTGATCACATACATTAATTATGATAAAGTTCAAATCATCAAAGAATCTAAATAATTAATGTAGAAAGATAGATAAGTTGTACACATATCTATTTTTCTTTAATAAAGATCTCCGAAAAAGAGGTTAATCCATTGAAGGAAAAGAACAAAATAACAAAAGATGTAAATAAATCCTTATCCCAAGGACATAGACAATGAAAAAGGGAAAAAAGTCAGGCAAATTAATGAAATCGGTAAGTAAGATCGTACAAATATCTGTCTATCCGTCTATGACAATAGCATCAATACATATTGTGCATATGTAAAACATGCATGAGAAATTGATCTGTGAATATATGCTTTGCCTATCGCAACAGACGTGCGCAACAAAAAAAGATAAGGGAAGAAGATTTTGATAGATAGAGTGGATCAAAAAGGTAAAAAGAATATCTATCTATCAATCTGTCTATCTATCTATCTGTCTGTCTGTCTATCTATATTTTGAAACAATATACAATGAAAGAAAAATGCCAATATATAGAATCGGGAAAAAGGAACGGAGAAAATCTGCGAATGATATCTATTATTCTTACCAGTTAACTTCGTGTGTTGACTTACTAAACATATTATTCCAAAGTCTAAACGTCCTTATCGATAGAGCATGCATGCTACAACTTGATTTCCGAATTCATCTCTAAGGAACATTGAGAACTATAGACGATATATTCTCGACGTTCGCTCATTATTATCCCTTGTCTATATATGTTCGAGCAAAAAATTATAATCTTTCGTGAATGTTATCATCTTTAATATTTGTTATATACATCGTTCTACAGATGTTGTTTAATAGATAATATGATTAAGATTTCCTCACATTCACTTTGTTAATTAACTCTGTTAATTATAAAGTATTGAATGCAATATACTTAATTTAGACGTTTTCTTTTGTATAATATGATATACATAATGTAATCGTATAAATTACCAGTTTCCATTAATTTATTAAGATAGTATTACAAGTTTTATCATACTTAAGGGGAAAAATATTTATAATGACGTGTAAATAAATATTTATAAAATGATTCTTCTCAATGTATGTATGTACATTTTTATTTAAATGTATTTTTCCATAAAATTCTCAATTCTGAAAGTTATCCAATAAAAAAAATGAGATGAAAAATGAAAATTTGGACCCGAAAATAGAATCCCCGCGACGACATGCAATGAGTTCAGTTGCCCACTTGTCCAATAAAAAGAAGATACGAAGCTTCCTTCCATCCACTTTTCAACATTTCCCTCTAATATTGTTTAATCTTCTTGACTTGTCATTCTCTATATAAATGGAACTATCAATGGGATTAGAAACCATGCTTTCCAAAACCATTCCTTATATCAGTTTCCATCATTGAATGAGAGGTAAAAGAATGGATGCTATTTTCGATGATCCAATGCTCAACCGTCGAGTTACAGGCAAGAACAATCATGGAGTTTGTATGGAAGAAATTGAAGGTCTAATCAGATTTTACAAAGATGGACGTGTTGAAAGGTCTCCTGTCTTTCCTAACGTCCCATGTACGGAGCCATTAAACATTGGAGTCACGGTGAAAGATGCTTTTATAGATAAATATACTAATTTATGGGCAAGGATTTATGTTCCAAGCTGCTCTTCAGGCAAGCTTCCGTTGCTTGTTTACTTTCATGGGGGCGGATTTTGCATAGGCTCAGCTGCTTGGAGTTGTTATCATGAATTCTTAGCCAATCTTGCTTTCAAAGCAGGCTGCGTGATTATATCTGTAAACTACCGTTTAGCCCCGGAAAATCGTCTGCCTGCTGCTTATGAGGATGGCGTTAACTCCCTTATCTGGGTTAAACAGCGGGCTTTAAATGGGTCTGCTGAACACAAATGGTGGATAAATCAGTGTAATTTCTCCAGCTTGTTCCTGGCTGGGGATAGTGCCGGTGCAAATATAGCTTACAGGGTTGCCACCAGAGTTGCATCCGATAATCATGTTATCAAGCCATTGTGTCTGAATGGTGTCGTATTGATCCAACCGTTTTTCGGAGGAGAAGCGAGAACTATGTCCGAGAGGCACAGCACTGAACCGCCCAATTCAGCGCTAACTCTGCCAGCTTCTGATACATATTGGCGACTCTCGCTGCCTTTAGGTGCCAACAGAGATCATCCCTGGTGCAATCCTCTAACAAATGGCTCGGGAAAGTTGCAGGAACTGAGACTTCCGTCGACGATGGTCTGCGTATCAGAAATGGATATACTTAAAGACAGGAACTTGGAGTTCTGCAAAGCCTTGACAAATTCTGGTAAGAAAGTGGAAACGGTGGTTTATAAAGGAGTTGGGCATGCATTTCAAATTCTGCACAATTCTCAGTTTTCTCAAATTCGGGTACAAGAAATGATGTCTCATTTCAAGGCTTTCATGAATCGATCATAATCAATAGTTCTTTAATGTGGCTACATTAGAATTAATGAGTGTCTCTGGAAAATTGGTTACTGTAAGTCTGTTGTTGTATTGTTTTATGCTTGTAGATTTGCAAGTATCTATGCAAAATTAGCATTGAATTTTCCTGGGTTTCTAGACATATCAGTGAAAAGTATTTTTATTTTTTAAGTACTTATGCACAAACTGCTTTTATTTCACCCAAAGGTGTTGACTATGTGAGATAGACTCTAATCTTGTCATGGGAAATTATCCAAAAGTTATCAGGTGATACATTGACACTAGCTTGAGATACCACATATTGAAGGGTCTTTGTGAAGTGTTCTCCAAAAATATATACTAAAAAATTAGAAAAATATATTTTATTATCTAAAACAAAATATTTTTCATTGAAAAATGAGGTTTTATGTTGATGAGAATAATATTTTTCTTGCTTAATTTTCTTTAAAATCTGAAGCATGTAATATGTTGTACGAGTTTGATAAATAAAAATAAGGAAGGTAAAACAATAATTGAGAAATAATATCAACTCGTAATTAATATATATATATATATATAAATAATATTAACTTTTATACAAACTTTAGTTTTATAAACTAATATTACATGTTCACTCACTCTTATAAAATATGTAGGACATATAATAATAATATGCTGTATATATTTAATTAAAATTACAAATATGTTATAAAAAAATAATAAATTATAAAATAAAATCATAACAATTAATAATAAAAAATTAAATAGAGAAAATTTGACTTCAGCATATAAGGAGAACACTAAATAGAATTGTTCCAAAATCGAATAGCTCTTTCCTTCGTGAAGATAATGAAGGATCTTTATGACTAATATATAATCCGTAATACTTATAGATGAATACAATCATGAAAGATAAACACTAATTCTCCGTCGTCATGGTTGCATACGTTACAAAGCTAATATTATATATAGTATTTACATAGGGGCATGTAATAGTTATTCATTTTTCTCTTTTTTTCTTCGCTCTTCACAAATGAGCATAGGCCCCTTTAAATAATAGTAAGATAGTTCAAGACATTAAATAAGATATTAAAGATAATTTAAATATTACTGGTAACTCATATATAAAATTCTAATAATGAATAGAATAATACCGTGTTTAATAACTTTGTAACCACCAATAACGATAATAAAATTTTTGTAACTTAAAATAATAATAATAAAAATTATAAAATATAATTTATAAAATAATAAATATTTTAAAATTTTTTCTCCAATAATCCCCACCAAAAATTTTTAAAACCTTAGATATAGAAATATAACTTTAGATACTCATATAGAAAATTTATATAAAACAAGCCTAAAAATATATATATTAGCAGCCTTCTCTTATGTAATAGGTATAAGTGTCTCTTGAACTTGATTCTATACTTAGTGCTAAAGTATCTATTTGAGAAATTTGAGTGAATTATATTTGAAACTCAATTCCCTTAACCAAACTTTAATCATAACATACATAATTGTGACGAATAAGATATGATATGTTCTACTCTGACAAGTTATCAAAATAGACAGATGATAATATGTGATTATGATCTAGGTCATTATAGATGTAAGTTACACTATTTAACTTAAGTTTTTGGACAAAATACGATTTACTTTGCAAGTGAAAATTTTTGAACAATAAGTTATGTTTCAAGTAATTGTTTTTACATGCTAGGTTAGTAAGAATTCTATAAGCTTCTAATTTGTTATTCTATATTTTGAAAGAATTAGGTTTTTTAACAAATATTATTTACTAGAAGAAAGTTATTCATATCAATGAAAATATGTATAGTATATTTATTGAGTAGTCAGCTCACTCCTCCACAACTATTTTTTTAGATTAAGTAGTTTAGAGTGGGAAGCTGATAACTTTGATTTTATAGTGGCTTTTGCTTAGTTCAAGTTAATATCGAAGAGTTGAAAATTTTATATTTTACAAATTTGTGAGTGTAAAGTTATGATATAAAAGACAGAGTCAAGATATTAAAAAGTTAGATTTGTGGATTAGGTATAAATTTGTAATATCAAAACAATACTTTAATTTTTAAAAACTTAAAATTAAGAATTTCATTAACACTTCAATTTGGTATTATTAATTATACATCAAAATTTGGGGGATATTACCATTAGAGTACGAAAATAATAGAAAAATATAAGTAAACTTAATATACCTCATTAATTATAATATGTAAGACAAACTTTACTATCTTTCTTTTTGTTTAATGTCCAAAATTTGAAAATTGAAATCCCAATATTCAAAATATTTTCAAACCAATCAATTTTTTGTTTGTTGTTTTCCTAAGTAAAATACTTATAATATGCATCAACATAAATAATTTTGCTAAAACATGCTCATCTTTATATAAAAGTATAAAGCACTGAATATAAATAATTACTAAGTCAAAATAATATATTGATAAAATAATAATAAAAATGCGAACACTGTATAAAATATTAGGCATCAATATTCGCTATCTTCATTCATTTTCTTTTAAACAATATTTAATCAAATTACCTGAATATCTTAACACTCAAATTGTTATCATTATAACATGTAAAAAATATATAGAAATATATAAAACTTATAAACCAACCTTCACAAAAGTCGTTTGGACAACAAATATAACATATGCACAAAATTTAATATCTCAAAGCAAGCTATGTAATAAGAATGCATAATTTATATTCATGGAGTCAGCAAAATGAGACAGTCCCTGAAATGGTGTGTATACTAATCATTCTTCTCAAATGGCATTGACAATCGAGAAAGCGTAATCCCCATATTTCCAATGCATCATCACTCCCTAGAATGCGAAACATTCCAGACATCAAATTCCAAGTCAATTCCATGCATGGAGTTCAATCAATATTTACTATTAGAAAGAGAATTCCTTCATGCTATAAGATACCAAATATGGTAATCACATACAACATTTCCAAAATATACAACACTCAAATAGTTCTTGTTTAGTAATGCAAGTAACATCTGTTAATTATTATCGTAATATAATTATTGGCCCACATTCCCCCAATGCTTGGCCTTGGGCTCAAAACTTAATGATCCAACTGAGACATATAGATGAGTTCTTAACTCATTCCGACCTTCCTCTCTCGAACTTTTAAACTCTTTCTTAGTGAATAAGGAGAGTAACCACTTGGACTAGCTTAGGTGGCTCCTATTTTTGTTAACCAAGAAAGAGTTCAAAGGTTCGAAGGGAAAAAAGGTCGAAATGAGTTGAGAACTCATCATCACCCCTCAGTTGTGCTCCTCACCTCTAAGGCAAGGCCAAGTGCTGAGGGGGGTCGGCCAACAAAAAGGCCAGCCTTTTTATTAGCTCACCCCCCAATACTTGGCCTTGCCTCAAAGGTGAGAAGTGTAATTGAAGGGCAATGATGAGTTCCTAACTTATGCTGATCTTCTCATCTCTCGAACTCTTGAACTCTTTCTTAGTGAACAAGGAGAGTAACCACCTGGACACATCATTTATTTATGTATATTACACTAAACTAGCCATGCCTGGTGAAAGAAGCTTGATGGAAATGTGCTCTTATTGTATAAGAATAGGTGATAGTCAAGATAATATCTGCTAACTCAGATATTTGAGCTTGAAATTTTAGGTAGAATTATCATCTATAAGGATTAAATTTTTTGCCAGAGTACACGAATTCTAAAAAAAAAAGATTTTTAGATTTATGGATCCCATTTATGATTGAGATTTTGATCCTATGATCGAGTTAAGAGTTTGACTGAACTATGACCTACACTCGATCGGGAATCGATAGCAGAGAGACCTTACTAAATATAAGTACAACTATATGAGTTCATTTGAATTTTATTCTCTGTGTTCTAGGGGTCATGATATCTTGCTAGAGATTACTCATAATCATTGAAAACTTCAATTATAATGAGTTATACTGAAGTGATATGAATGTATTTGTATTTACTCATGTATAGTTCACGATGAATCTAGGTGGTCACACATAATAACTAGTAGTTGATGATGGGAAAAACCAATGTCATTAAGTTATTTAATGATATTTTATGTTGACAAAAATGATATTGCACTGATAAGCTGATCGATAGACAATTCTATTCTTTATAGTAAAGAATAAGCTTTTTAGACAATAACAAGCTAGCACTCATTGGTTCGAAAAAATTGATGGTATTAATAAAGACTTGAATAGCTATTAATATTTTAGCTAAGTATTCATTTATTATTAAATAAAGTATTTATTTATTAAATATGAAATAATGATTATTTAAATTTAAATGAATATTTAGATGACATATGGCATCATTATAGTCTACCAAATGTCATCATCATATGTGTTGCTAATTCTTGCCTTTAATCCAATGGCCAAGAAAAATTTTATTTATTTTTAATTAATGTAATTAATAATAAATGATCATAAATAATATGTTATTTATATATATTTATTTAATTAAATAATTTATTATATTATTATAATAATATTTATATTATAATATGTTATAATATAATTATTGTTATTATTAGATAATAACAAAAACACTTGGTCAATGAAAAGCTTACAAGTGTTTTTCTTTAATTTGTTCTTTTTTAAATGAATGCCACCTTACTTCCACTTACATTAAATAGATTCAAATCTAATTTGAATAATTTAATCTTTTAATTTGACATTTGTATACGTAGGAGATTGGTGGTGGATTGAAATCAATTTATTTTTGGCTTGGTTTTGAACAAAAGAAAAGGAAAGAAATAAGAAAGCAAGATAGAAAGATATGGGTGATGTTGACGTCGTCTAAAATTTGAACGTAAAAATAAAGTAAAAAATGGAGTCGCCATCTATCCAAATAATGGTGAGATAGATCATCTAAAAAATTTAGATTCCAAGTTCGGGGGATTGATTAAGTGTAGGGAAGGTGTTAGGCACCCTACAATTTTTGTAAAAAACGATTACCAAAAATATTGATCTTGAATCTTAATTTTTCAAAATTTACCCTTATTAGCAATTTTTACTAAGAGAAGGGAGAATATTAAAAACATTCCGTCATCTTAGTTTTTTTAAAAATGTTGAGCTAAGAGAAGAGAGAATATTAAAAATATTTCGCTGCCTTAACTTTTTTTGTTAGTTAAAAAATGTTTAGCTAAAAGAAGGGAGAATATTAAAAATATTTCGCCGTCTTAGTTGATTTTTCTTCTTCTCTTATTTTATTTTATTTTTATCCCTTTTACCATTTTTCTAAGAGAAGAAAGAATATAAAAAATATTCTGCTGTCTTAATTTTTCAAAAATTCTTGAGCTAAGAGAAAGGAGAATATTCAAAATATTTTGCCGTCTTAGCCTTTTTATTAATTAAAAAATTTTAACCAAGAGAAGGAAGAATATGAAAAATATTCTGCCGTCTTGGTTACTTTTTTTCAGTCTTTATTAACAATAAAATGTCATGAATGCAATGAAGAATTAAACATAAATTAAAGAACAAGTATATAAAGACTAAATATTCATAAAAGTTTAAATTTAAACAATAATATAAAGAACAAATAGGGATGGGTACCCCACTATAAATTTAAAGTGCATTAAAAATAAATAACTTATGGAGATGAAATTCTCCATATGAATTGAAATAAAATAAAAATAGGGACATGAATATCCCACTAAAGTATGTAAAAATAGAGTGCAATAAAGTAAATAACTTATGGAGATGAATTTCTCCACATTAATTAAGAAAAAAAAATAAAAATAAGGACATGAACATCCCACAAAAGTACTAAATTTAAATTGCAAGAAAGTAAATGACTTATAGAGATAAAATTTTCCACATGAATTAAAGAACATAAAATAAAAATAAGGGTATGATTACCCCATAATAGTGCTAAATTTAAATTGCAAGAAAGTAAATGACTTATGGAGATAAAATCTCCCACATGAATTAAGAATATAAAAATAAAAATAGGGGCATGATCACCCCACAATAGTACTGAATATAAATTTCGAGAAAATAAATAACTTGTGGATATGAAATCCCTTATATGAATTAAGAACATAAAAATAAAAATAAGGGCATGATTACCCCACAATAGTGCTAAATTTAAATTGCAAGAAAATAAATGACTTTTGAAAATAAAATCTCTCACATGAATTATGAACATAAAAATAAAAATAAGAGCAAGATTACCCCACAATAGTGCTGAATTTAAAATTGTGAGAAAACAAATGACTTGTGGAGGTGAAATCTCCCATATCAATTAAAAAACATAAAAATAAAAAAATAGGGGCATGATCACCCCATAAATAATATAATAAATAAACACAAAGAAACAAATAAAGTAATATATGAAAAGAATAGACAAAAGGAAGAATTCTTAACAAAATATATATATATATATATTATTGAATAAAAATTACATAATAAAGAAAAAGAAACATTCTAACCTTTATTTTTTTCTTCTTTTTCTTCCTTGTTTCTTTTCTTCCTTCCTTCCTTTCTTTTTTGTTTTCTTGCTTTCTTTCTTTCAAAGTGTTTTTTCTTACACTTTCT
>JAWDEX010000022.1:3266680-3285886 GCA_035221805.1 Trichilia hirta
AAAATATTTTTCATTTCTTGCTTTCCATTTTTCTCTTTTTATTTTCTTTTATTTTCTCTTTGAAAAGCATGAAAAAAACACGTTTATGCCTTCCTTTTTCATACCACCCTTGAGCTTCCTAAGAAAGAAGAAGAATTGAACCAATTCAATTCATTTCTCATCCATTACAAGCCTTTCACATGAGATCCACTTCTCAACATTTTCATAGGTTCATTTTGCTTTAATAATTAAAGAAAACAAATGGAATTAGTCATGCCACATGTCATACATATAGCCATGTATTTCAAAATGAATTTTAATATCCATTAATCTATATTAATGAGTAAAATCTAATATAATTATATATTAATCAAATTAATATATAAATATATTTATATTTTATTAAAAAAAGATAGAAATAATTATATACATACATTAACACTATAACATATATCTCTATCTATCTATCTATCTATCTATCTATCTATCTATATAATTTGACTTTTCAAACTTAATTTAAATATAATATATATTAGACATTTATTTTTTTAATTATTTAATTAAATTAAACAATTAATCATAACTGTTTATTTATTTTGAAATGGATGGACAAGATTAAAAAAAAATTGGACACATGACAAAATCATATTATGCCACTTGTCATTCAAGGATTTAATATAATTAAATAATAATTATTTAATTACAAATAAATAAACAACTTTATTTATTAATTTCATTATATTTTAATATATATTTTCTATGTTTTTATATATCAATAAATCATATTTATGATATATTAATTAATTGAAATATTTTTCGAGTATACGAGTGCTAGCGTGTCATTATTGAAAAATTTACTTTTTATTTTAAAGAATTAAAATACTATCCGATCAAAATATCGAATCGTACTTATTTTTGTTATTATAAAAATATTATAACCATAATCAATAATAATTGGCTATTGTGTGTGATCCCTTGGATTTACCGTGAGCTGAATATGAATATATATAAATATTTTGCATTACTTCGATACAACTCATTTTAATCGAAATTTTTAATAATTATGAGTGACCTCTAGTAAAATATCAAGACCCATAGACACGAAGAATGATGATTTCATATGAACCTATATAGTTATATGTCCATGTAGTAAAGTTCCTTTGTTGTTGACTCCCGATTGAGTGCGAGTCATGAACTTGTCAAACTTTTAACTTAGTCGTAAGATCAAGAACTCATATCATATACGAGATCCGCTTATTTGAAAACTCATTTTTGAATATGTATACTTTGGCCAAAGATTTAATTTTCATATATGACAATCCTGCCTAGGATCTCAAGCTCAAATACTTAAACTAACATATTTCATCTTTATCATCAACAGTCCTCACATAATAAGAACACATTACCATCAAGTTTCTTTCACTAAGCATGACTAGCCCAATGCGATATACACAGTGAACGATGTATCTCAGTGTAAAAGACAATCGTGATATCTCAAGTTAAAAAATTAATGGTATACTAGTACGACTGTATGATGCATTGTTAATTGTAGATAATCACTCATGTAATTTATCGCATTTGATCACGTTCAATAACATGTTCACAAACATATTATTCATGTTTACAGTCTTATAACATGAGACTCGTCACTCAATTATTAGTATCAAATACTAATCAGTGACAACAATAAAACATATCAGCCATACAATATTATGATTTCTAATGACATCATCTCAACTGAAAATTTATTTAAACGTATTTAAATCATAGAGTCTGTATTCATATTCACAACTCATTATCGATAGAGTCTTAATACATAATACATCATGGGATCTTATTTTATATTAATTATAAAATAATAAAATTAGTAACTGAATATATACAAAATGATGTAAATACCATTCATAAATAATTATAAACAGTATTACAACTAAATACAAAATATGTATATATACTATAAGAAAAAATACCAGAACTATATGACACGAATGGATTTAGGGTATATCTTCAACAAACTTATATTTACACTAGAGCCAATCACTATAGTACTCCATACCCATCTTCATAAGATGGTAATTCAGTTGCTATTATGTCATAGGCTTAATGAATGGGTCCGCCACGTTACCATTGTGAAATGTTCTATATGATCTACTATTTATTAATAATGAACTCTCTAATCAAGTGATATTTATGCCAAATATGCTTAGACTTTTGGTGAGACCTAGGTTCCTTTACTTGTGCAATAACTCTAGTATTATCATAGTTTAATAATACAGGATTATTTATAGAAGGGACCATACCGAGTTCACTCTGAAACTTATAAATCTAAATAGTCTCTTTTACAACCTTATAAGTAGCAATATATTCAACTTTTGTAATAGACTCAGCTATTGTAATGTATTTAGAACTCTTTCAAGTTACAACATCTCTATTACAAATAAAAGTAAATACAGACATAGACTTTTTATTATCCACTTCTAATTAGAATTTTAAATCTGTATAATCCTCGATTTTTTAACTTACATATACCATATGTCAACACTAAATCCTTAATTTTTTATAAGTACTTAAGGATTCTTTTGACCATAGTCTAATATTATTCTCTAAGATTAATCTGATATCTACATATAATGCTCATAGCATACACTATATTAGATCTTGTATATAGCATGGCATACGTAAGACTATCTATTACCAAAGTATAAGAAATCTTCTTCATATGCTCTCTCTCTTAATTATGGTCTTGGGTTCCATTTATATAGAGAGATGATTATAATGACTTCAGGGTAAATAACCCTCTTTACTGAATTTTTTTTAGTATCTAACTATGTATTTTATCTAAGAAAGACTTATTATTTATTTTACTTTATCTTTATAGAGACGAATACCTAAAATATAAATTGCTTCTCTTAGATTATTCATAGAGAATATATTATATAACCATAACTTATCCTCAGATAATATGCATACATCATTTTCTATAAATAATATGTCATCTACATACAATATAAGAAATGTAATGGCATAGTTATTCTCTTTTCTATAAACACAAAGTTCATTAATATTGTTAATGAAATTAAATAATTTAATTATATCAATGAATAGTATGTACAAGCTTCTGAAAGTTAGATTTAATTTATAAATATATTTATGCAACTTATATGCTTCATAACT
Organism: Trichilia hirta; assembly: GCA_035221805.1. Classification (NCBI taxonomy): domain Eukaryota; kingdom Viridiplantae; phylum Streptophyta; class Magnoliopsida; order Sapindales; family Meliaceae; genus Trichilia; species Trichilia hirta. The sequence goes on from JAWDEX010000022.1 coordinate 3,269,834, forward strand.
AACCATAGATATAACAAACCTTTCTAATTGTTGCATATATCTATATATGATTTTCTTAATTAAATCATTAAGAAAGGATGTCTACACATCTATATACCATATCTTTATAGTCATTATAAGCTAGAATAATAAGTATTGTCTGAATGGACTTCAGTATAGCAAGTGATAAATAAGTTTTCTCATTGTTAACACTTTATCTTTAAATATAATTTTTTAATATCAGTCTAGCTTTATAAGTCTTTACTTATTTATCTTTGTCAATCTTTCTCTTATAAATACATTTATAAATAATAAATAATAATTTTTTTTGGTAGATCAATAAGTGATCACACTTGACTAGCATATATAGAGTCTATTTCAGATCTTATGACTTTAAGTCATATTTCAAAATTGATATTTAATATCATCTCTTAATAAATTCTAAGTCTATATTTTAGTACTTTTACTAAGAGTTTGGTCTACATAAGGTTGAGAATTAAATTGAATAAATTCATTTATATGAACATGTTTATTTGCATCAATAAGTTCATCTAACTAAGGTTGATCATCATCAAGCTATCTAGACTCTTGTAAAAGCTCAATTTTTTTACTTACACCACATTTCTCAATAAACTAATTCTTAAGAAATTATAAGTGTCAACTAATCAAAATTCTTCGATCATTATAAAAGTAGAAATAATATCCTAAACTTTCTTAAGATGTTTTATGAATTAACTTTTTTTGATTTCAAGTTCAACTTCTTTGGATGAAATCCTGTTCAAGATGTACATTGTGGTATTTAAAACATAAGTCTAAAATAATAAAGATAAGTTAATAAAACTCAATATTAATTATACCATAACAAGAAAGGTACGATTTCTCTTTTCTAATATACCATTATACTGTGGTATATAAAAAGGAGATAGCTGAGATTTATTATCGTTCACTTTAAAAAAATCTAGAAATTTAGTACTTAAGTATTTCCAATCATGATTAAATCATAGAATTTTAATACTATTTTTTGTTTATTTCTCTACTTCAGATTTGAACTCCTTGAACCTTTTAAATGATTAAAATTTTGTACTTCAATAAATATTTAACCATACTATGAATAATCATTAGTAAAGGTTATGAAATATAAAAAACCTAGTATGACCATTTTACTAAATAGACCACATATATTAATCTGTATGAATTCAAAATTTTATTAGATCTAATTCTTTTACTAATAAAAGGTAATTTGGTTATTTTTTCTTAAAGATAGGATTTACAAGTTAGGTAAGGTTCAAAATTTTATAGACCTTTAAGTCCATCAACATCAATCTTTATAATTCTTTTGTTTTTAATATGACCTAATCTATGATGCCAAATTAATCTTGAATTAATTTTATTTCTAGATTAATTCTTATTAATAGTGTATGTCATACTAATTTCATTAGTCTCAAGAACATACAAATCATTTACATTCAAATTAATACCAACTAATTTGTTTCACAAATAAATAAACACGGTCATCCATCATAAGTAAAAGTGTAATTATATTTACATATTTAACTAATGAATAAAATATTTGTTGACTGTATCAAAATACATAATTTTGTATAATACAAAATTATGGCCTAATTATAAAATATGTTTGTAGGTTCTTAAATATATGGCAATAATAGTTGTTTCAATTGTCATCTTTAATGTTACTGTACCACCTCTAGTAATAATTTACTGTGAGGGTGCCATAACTACATACAAATATGTGAGATAGCATCTAACTTAATAATCCAGAAATTTGAATTTAAAATAACATTTAATTCAGTTTTAATAGTATGACAAGAAAGCATACTAGATACTCTCTTACATTTCAATATCTCTTAATAAAAAGGATAATTTTTTCCTCAGTAACTGAGCTTCTTATAATAATGATACTCATCATCGTCTTGACTTATGATAATTTACTTACCATGTCTTTTTTTATTTATTTTCTTACAAAAAAAAATGGCAAGAACAATTTGCTTTCTCTTATTTTTAATGTTTGTTTATAAAAGAAGCGAATTTTCTTTATAAATTCAGGAAGAGAACATTCTAACTTATTTATATTATAAATCATAATAAACTGGTTGAAGCTAGTTAGGAGTGATTGAATGATCAAATTTGTCAATGACACAAAATCTACTAAAAACCCAAAGGCATCAAATTACCCTTTCAGGTTAATCATCTTCATAAGATGGTACTCTGGTGTCACTCTCATACTTAGTCTTATAATAAACTAAGCAATAGATAGTTCATACTGCCTAGTTTTACAATTCTCCCTAAATATTTTAAAACAGAGATATAAATATTCGAGACATCTTTCATGTCCTCGTATTGCACCTTTAAGTCATCACTTATAGACACTAGTATAATATTAAGTTTATCATTCTTCAATTTACGAAAAGTTTCTCTCTTCTGGTGAATTACTAATGAATTACTTGTGAAAAGTTTCTCTTTTTGGGCTTAGGTTAGCTAATCACATAGCTATTTTTTAGAATCTAAAATTATTCTAAAATCTTTATACCAAACCTTAAAATTAGATTTAGTATATTTGTAAGTATTAAAAATTTTTAATAACAGATGAGAATCCATCATATGGACATCATATGATCAAATTTAAGAGAATATAGATCTGTGTGAAATCATATACATTAATATGTATATAAGTGTATATATCAATCTATTTAGTTTTGAACTTTAAATCAAATAGAGCTCTTGCTACTTTGTCTAAAATTGTACTCTCTTAATTAATATAATTGAAATTATATTACATGTTTTAGTAAGTGATCAAGTTCTTATCAAAGTTATAAAACTTCACCTGACAGTTATTGATAATATAAGCTTAATAAATCAAAAACACATTTTTGTCTATAACTCATTACAAGATATGATCAAACAACCTTTAAATCTCGACGCCTCATCTGATAGTTATTGGTGTCTCAACTTAGTTAGGTTAGATCTAATGCGTTTTCATAAATAAGAATGTAATCGGGTCCCTTATCTGACAGTTATTATAAATTTAACATGTTGGTGAATATCGCTCCCTCTCCCAACACTTGGGCTGTGCCAGGTGAGACTTATAGAGCTCTATGCAATAGATGGGAGATGAGTTACTTTAACTCATGCTCAGCTCCCAAAAATTCTAACCCTAAATATTAAATATCAGAGCATGTCCTTGTAGCCACTTAAGCTAGTCTAGGTGGTTATTCTCCTCGTTCACCAAAAAAGAGTTCGAGGGTTCGAAAGGGGAAAGGTCAGCATGAGTTGAGAACTCGTCAATCACCCCTCAGTTGGATTGGATCCAAAGAGTTGGATAGTCCAAGGAGTTAGAGCCCAAGGCCAAGTGTTGGGGACGGAAGCAATGTTCACTAACAAAAAAACCGACCTTTTTGTGAGATAGTCTACTCTAACACTTAGGCCTTATCAGATAAAAATCTTAAAAATTTTGCGCAATAGTAGAACGAGAGTTCACTCATGTTTAGCCTCCAAAAAATTAAAATTAGGATCACATTTCGTATCGTTCGTATTTGTAGCCATCTAAAAAAATCTTTCATGAAAACTATAACACGTGCCAAAAGCACCTTGACAATGAGCACCACTGCATCGCTTCGTAAATTACATATATATGTTTCAATTGATAATATAAATATGCAAAGTTATTGATAATGTATCATAATAAATACATGATAAATGCATGAAACAATTTTAATTTACAAGCATTTAATGAGGCAATAAGTATATAATTAAAAAGTACAACGGAGAAATAAATAATTAAAAAAAGTAACTGAAAATTATTTATGACAATTTAAATGTTATTTTCAATAATAAATTAAAATAGTCGTAAACTTATACTCAAATATCATAATAAATTAGACAACAATAATTATACAATTTCAAAAATTTACTCTAACACCAAAACCAATACTACCACCAAAACTCACTATTTAATGCAACATATTTAACACTTTTAAAGAAAAATGTCTGACTACTATTACTCATAGAACAATGCTCAAACACTAGAAATTATTATATTTCAGAAAACCTTCCACACGATGAAGTATTATATTCACATGCCTTAAAAACACAAACAACGTAACAAACAATCAGATGTGTCCATGAAAATTGTATTGAAAATAAAACAACTTTTTCTATTGAAATAAGGCATTACACGTAATTCATCCTAAATTGTAGGAATGAAAGTTTGTGATTTGGGTCGTTTTAAAGTGAAATTTCAAGTTAATTCAAATAGTGCAATTTGAATTTTAGATAATTTAATTTATTTTAATAATATATCATAAATCACAACTAATTTAAACTGTATAAAGCAATTTAAATTTTCGATTTAAACCTTAAATTTAAATTAGAATAATTATTAATTTAAATCAAAGTTAAAAAAATAAAATTTTGGTCCTTTATTTGCTTTTCAATCAATTTTAAAATGATAAGTCTATTATTTTGTCATGCAATATTAATAAAGTAATTAATGTATTATTTTGTTATATATTCTTAATTTTATTGTATAAAAATAAGAATAAGAATACTTAATATTTAGTTAAGCTGTTTGATTTGATAACTAATAATTTATAATTTAAATCTACAATTATAGTTTATAAAATATCTCTTGTTCAAAATTCTTTTAAATTAATTCAAAATAATCCGATTAAATAATTTGGATTGGATTAAATTTACCCACTCTTATTAAAATAAAGAAGTGGGTATTGAACAAATTATACCTTTGATTTTGATTAACGAGGGAAAGGATGAACGAGAGCCGGTGGGAATACACTTAAACACAGAGAATAGACGATATAATATCCTAAGATTCCGTTAGATTCTAACTTCAAACAATTCATGCCAGTATACTAACAATCAAATATATTGTTTCACATAAAAGAAACGAATTTTTATATAGTATACGTCAATAAGGGAGCAAATCACTCTTTACCCTACAATGTTTCAATATGATCTATTGAGTCCACCATAGACAAATCTTTAAAGGACAATAAACAATTAAAATAAAGGCACTTTTTATGGCTTAAAATTTTTGGGTATATTTAATTAAAATTATAAATATATTATAAAAAAAATAAATAAAAAAAATTTAGTTTAAGCATGTGAAATATACGCCTTATCATGTTTTCCTAAATTGAAGGAGTCTCTTCCTTTGTGCGGTTATTAATAACCATTCTCTATGACTCCAAAATATAAATGATGATACTCTTATCTACTCTCTTCCATTAGCATGAAGCCTGAAAAATAAACATTGATTTTCCATTTTCGAGGTTGTAAAAAACGCAAAAACTAATGTTATATATAATATCTACATAGTCGTATATAAATGTTATTTATTTTTCTTTTTTGATTCACTCTTCACAAATGAGTGTACATTAAATACAATATTAAAGATAATTTTAAATATTATTTGTAAGTCATTCATTAAATTTTAATAATAAAGAGAATAATGGTCTGTTTAAAAACTTCGTAACCACCAATAATAACAGTTGAAGTTTTTATAACCTATAATAATAATAATAATAATAATCAAATTTTATAATTTTGAATAATAATAAAAATGATCAAAATAATAAAAAAATTTAACATTTTTTCTCCAATATGATATAATACTACTACATTAATTTATAGTGATGAATTTATCTAAGAGTTTGAGTAATACCACTCATTTTAAATTTTTTTATTTCAAATAAGGCGACATATATTCACTAGATAATAGAAAGATATAATAAATAATTTTAAAAGTTATAAAAATTTATATCTAATAAATATTTGCTATCCTATTTTAAGATATATTTTATGATGAAAAATTTCGGACGAGTATTATTACTGTAAAAATTTACAACAGCAGCGGCCATCTAACACTCCTTTTTATTGAATTGGTAATTATCATTAACTACTTGTTACTCATGCTTGACAATTATTTATTCTTATCATACAGTATTTTATAAAAAAAACTATTAGAAATAAGTAGTGTTTATGATGCAATTTCTTTATACAAAGCCTAAGATTCAAATAGATATAACATAATATTAATTATCACATAATTTATATTTTTTTATTAATGTGTTAATTTTATATTTTAATTAACTAATATTATTATACTATAATAATTTATATAAAAAATTTATATGCTATAATTATTTGTTGTACAAATTACAAAATGTTTGTAGATGTTCTTGATAGTGATATTGTAACAAAAGTCAGGTCCACAATGGCGGGACCCAAAATATCCAATATTAACCGAGAACCGTTACTTGTAGATTTTCTTGATCTTGATATTGTGACAAAAGTTCAATACATAATGTCCCGACTCGATAAATCCAACTGATCTATTTTCTGCACTATGAAAGTTGTACCGGTCTCGCTGCTTAATTCAGTTTCTGTTTACTTCTTTCGTTTTCATATCATTCTTGTTCTTCTTCTTAATCTGCGTAAATTGAAAAAGTTCTCTCGCAAATGGCGAGGAACTACGTGAGAGAGAACGTTCCTCTCTCGCGATTCGGCGTTTTGGTGGCGCAGCTGGAGTCCATTGTCGCATCCGCATGGCAGCAATCCCCCGCCCCTCTCCTCTGCTTCGATCTTCACTCTGATCTCATTTCTGCCATCGATGAGGAGCCTAAGGTCACTGGATCTATCACCTTCTTAAACGCTACACTTCATTTCGAAATTAAACTCCAATTCTAATGTTTACATTTAAAGTGCACGTGCTTGGTTTAGTTTAATAGCTTGGAAACTAGTCGTTTTCTTATTTGTTTAGCGTTGTATTTTTTTTGCGTTTTGCGTCCAAATGTAGCCTTTGAATTCTTACTTAATTGAACTCTACTGATCTGCATTGCTTTTAAGTGTTGAGTTTTTGTTCGCTGTGTATTCAGCCATTTTGTTAGGATACTAGTAGTATTTTCCAATTTTATGCCTTATTGCTATTTTATATTACTTTCTTAGATTGATTATTTTTGTTAGTATTTAATATAAATTAAGAAGCTTGTTGTTGTTATTGTATTCCTAGATTGATTAAGGATTGTTATTTTGGTAAAGTCAGGGATTGTTGTTTTAGTTGAATTAGGAGTTGTTGTCTCATTATACCAAGGGGCCCTTCTAGACCTAATGAAGAAGGAAAAATAATTCAAACCGAAAATCTGTCTCTCACTCTTGCTGTATTCTTATTCTATTCTTATTGTGCTTGTTCTATTGCAACTTTCTTGGGCGTCATGAGTCTTAAGAATCCTGAGGAAAATCTTGCACAATTGTCTAACAAATTGAGGCAATATAATGAAAAGACCATTGCGTCTTTGATTGTGCTGTCAAACAATTGTCGGAACTTCGCAGACAACAAGCAACTACTAATCTACAACCAATGGATTGTACGTACAAGATGGGTGCAAAAGAAGGAAAAGAAGTTCATGAAAACATTTTGTGCTTCCTATTGAACAGGAGATCTCTGATGAATTGGATAAAGAACGGTTGAGAAATATCTAGAGGAGATGGTGCTAATTTGGAGGTTTTACCAAAAAAAAAAAAAAAAAAAAAATTTCAAGGGTCAACTTGCTGTTAGGGGACAAGTAAATGAAAAATCTGAAAAAGTTCTTGCCAAAGTTGAGAAGTGGCTTTGCCAAGTAAAGACAATTTGGAGGCAAAAGGTTTAGAGATGACGTGAAAGATCAAGCAGAAAGTAATTGTAGATTTATCACAAATAACAAAAATATTACCTCCACCAAACAAGGTGCGACTCAAAAGACCAACCTACTGCTGATTTCTCTCTTTGCAACTTGAGGACAAAGTTGCCTCCTTAGAAGGGGTGAATGTAGGATACTAATAATATTTTCCTATTTTATGCTTCATTGTTATTTTCTATTATTTTCTTAGTTTGATTAATTTTGTTAGTATTAATATAAATTACGAAATTTGTTATTGTTATTGTTTAGTAAAGTTGGGGATTGTTATTTTAGTTGAATTATTGATTAGGGATTGTTATTTTATTAAGTTAGGGGTTGTCATTTTAGTTGAATAAGAAATCATTTCCTCATTATAAAAGGGTGTTTTTCTAGACATGAAATTGTTGCCTTATTATAAAAGGGTGTTTTTTTAGACATAATAAAGAAGAAGAAATAATTCAACCCTAAAATTTGACACTCTCTCTCTTTTCTTCTATTCTTATTTTGCTTGTTCTATTCTTGTTCTACTAGTTAATTTTCTCTTTTTACTAGAAGAAACCTATCACATTTTTTTCCATCCTTTTGGGAGAAGACGTATTCTGGTGCTTGAGTTCATTAGGTTTCTGATATATTTGGCTTTGTTATTGATAACTTGATTATTTATTTTAGTTTAATATTTTGCTAGTTTTATAACAAATTAGTGTTATTTTATTGTTGTTTTTGTTTTATAGGTGAAAAGTGTTAGTGTTGTATGTGCTAAAATTATTTGTGTTGTCAATTTTGAGCACATTGTATTGAATTATTGTAATAATATGTATTGCACATATTTACTAATAAAGAATTTATTTTAATTCATGTGTATATGCTTCTTCTTCTATCCAATTACACTAGTGATAGAATATAAATATGAATTATCCAAGATAATTAGATTATCAAAATTATTTCCTATAAACGTAATATCGATTAGGCATTGATATTAGATAGTACGCACGCTGAATATCTTTGGTGAATATCATGAAATGATATTAGTGCGACTGATATGATAATCATATCATTAGGACATTAGTGTAGAATAATATTTAGAGAACTATTATTTAAAAGTGATCAAAGTATGATAAATCACACGAGTGTATATTGTCAATGATTCATCATTAAATTATATGAGTGTGTTAACTATTTCTCAGACCTTAACGTCATGATTGTTAATCGGTATAGATGTATATAGATTATATAGTATATAAATATGAAAGTAATTATGTCTTATACACAAAAGTTAATTTGATCATGTGTTGTTTATATCGAGAAGTAAATAACTGTCAGAAGAAATTCGTTGACTCGATATAATAGATTTTAAGATACTGTTGACTCGATTCAAGTTTGAGTTTTCAGTCAGATATTAGTAAACGAGTAAAAATAAAATCTTTAATGAAAGTATAAATATCATACAAAGAGTTCGTATTGACAAATTCAGCTCTTATTGACTGATTATTCGATTAAAATTGAATTTAGAATTTTAATATTTGTGAGCCCTAATTTAATTGGGATTAGACGAATAGAAAGAGACTATTTACACAAAATTTATAATTGAGAATAAAGGTTCGATGAAGATTTTTTTATTATAATGTAGGAACTATAGCATATTATTAGATATCAACTATAATTATTGAGCATTCGAATGATTCGAAATAAAATCCATGAGATTGATTTTAACTTACAGTTAACATTATAGTAAACCTGAGAGGTTACAATATGAGTTTAAGATTATCATTGCTATTAGAGAGAGAAAATAATATTCGCAAGAGAGTTAACACTCTTGAAAATATTATTTGGTCAAAAGTCAAAAATAGTTTATGCGTTAAATAGTTTAATGAAAAGAGAGTTTAAGAAATTAACCTTATTATAATTTAAAATAAATTATAGTATTTTATAAATATTTAGATATTTAAATAAATTCGAGGTTAGTTTATAATTTTCAAAAGTTTAGGAGTCTCATTGATATTTTTCAGCTATGGGCCTAAATGATATTTTTAGTTCAAGCTCTTTAATAATATTTTTAATTTAGGGGGCCTCAATAATATTTTGTATAAAATTATAAACAGAAGCAAAATATTTTTTTGCTTCATCTTCTTCAGTTTTCTTAGTTTCTGCTTCAGCTCTCTTGTTCTCTTTCTCACTATAGTCAAAAGTAAAAAAATTAAAAGTATTTAATTTTTCAGAGGTATTATAATATTGATGTTGCTTTTCATCTCTTAATCACTAAATATTAGTTATTGTCAAATTAAAATTATTTAATTTGCTGAAAAATGAATATATCTATATACTGCTTATATCCCCTTATTTGCTATTTCTGTTATTTTTTGTGGTTTACATGTGATCACACACTCACAGCAAAAAATAAATAATAAAGCGTAAAGCAACGAATTCTAGATTATAAGAGCGCAAATTTAGTAAAATAATTTTTAAAAATTTTTTAAGACATAACTTTTTCTCCAAAAGTCGAAATAGGATGATTTTAGTTTTTATAAAAAATTTAGAGAAAGTTCTTCAACTTTTATGTTTAGGTCGTCGTCAAAAAAAGGCAATAAGATAAGGTTTGCAGAGATTGAAACTTGCTAGGCGTTACAGCCCTAGTTTTAGGCGCTATAGTGCCCAACTTTGTTCAAAATGGTGTTCTGGGTGCTGTAACATGGTGTTCTGGGCACTGCAGCCCCTAGCCAGGGCACCGCAGTGCCTAGAAAGGTTGCACCCTTTCATGTTGCTACAGCACTTTAGTTTGGATTTCTTATGCTTTTTAGGCACTGTAGTGCCATCCCCTACTGCTGCAATGTCGTTGCTTATTTTCACCTCGTTTTGTGTGCCTTAATTCAAATTTTATAAATAAAAGGATGTTTTTAAAGTAAGGAGAGAGCTTTTAGTGATTGGAAAACATATACACACCCTTAGGAATCCATACCCACACCTCAAAAACACCTATAATCTATACTTTATCCTCTATTCACTCATACCTTCGAGAGTAATAATCATCTATTTTTTGTATTTAGATCAAAGTAAGGGGTAAAGAAAGAAGGTTAAAGAAGAACCAAGGGAAATGAAAGCTCTTGAGAGTTTGTCTTACCTTTGTTGTGTTTATTAATATTTTTGATATTATTCTTGTATCAATTTCTTGTTTTGATGATGACAAGTATGAGTGGCTAAACTTTTAATCTTAATGAGTTTGATGTAATCATTGTGAAGTATGGTTTATTGAGATTATATTTATATTTATCTTTATTCTATTTGATTAACTTGTGCAATCTGTATTTATTAAATGGATACAATGAATGTTGAATCATATATGTATTGGTGTATGAGTTAAAACTCGAAAGAGATTAACCTTATATATTAGAACAACGATTACACAGCTTAGAGAATATTGCATCGAAAGATAGATAAAGAATAAATAACTTTAAGATGTTAATACTTAATGAATGCATAACTTATCAAATTGGCTAGATATAGTAATTATGGTATGCTATACATGTGATTTTATTCGTCATCGAAAGAGATAGTGAAGTTAACAGTTGAATCATTGTTAGTTAATCACATAAAATGAGAGGTGTATGATAAATTAACACAATTATAGTAAGCATCAATAATATCAAACTCTCCCAAGAGACATTTCCATTGAATTTTTCATATTTTGGCTAGTGTTCTCAGTTATCAATTAGTTCTCACATTTTTTTTAGTTTTAATCTATTGAGTTAGTTGTAAATTACTAAATTTTAAATATTGAAAGTCATCTAAATAATTAAATCTATTGGAGTTGCAGTACTTAACAAATTATAAATCTCCTCAAGAGATTAATTCTTTTACTATAACTTGACATTGTATGCTTGCGGTAATTGTTCACTCTTTTTATTATGTTTGCAAAAGGTGAAATAAGTTTTTAGAGACATTGTCGCAGAGGCATTAATTTGTTAATATTGTGACTGAGTGGCAAAGATTAATTTAGGCATTTATATTTAGTTTATTTATTTTGTCTAATCTTTATTTTGTTTGTGTATTTATAGGAGCAGTGCATGAGTAGAAGTCAACATCTAGAATTATTGTCTTTAAATTCAAAAATTAAACACACTTGTCGTAGCTTGAACAAACGAAGAAAAGAGTGAAGAAGACAGCAAAGGTTGTTAGAACAGAATAGAATAATGACAAAAGATAACCAATAATGAGCATTAAGAGATTATTTCAGGCCGGTGGTTAATAATAACTACTCGAGAATTTAGCGTCAAGCTATTATAGCTAATAACTTTGAACCAAAACCATTCCTCATTAATATAGTATAGCAAAACCAATATTGTGGATTTGCACATAAAGACTCAAATATTCATCTAGGCACATTCTTAGAGATTTGTGACACTGTTAAGATGAATGGGGTATCGAATAATGCTATTAGATTGAGGTAATTTTCATTTTCATTGAAAGATAAAGCAAGGGGTTGATTGCAATCACTACAGCCGAAAGTATCACTATATGAGAAGAATTGGCAAAGAAGTTTTTGGTAAAATTCTTTCTACCATCAAAAACATCTTAACTACGGGGAGAAATAACTCACTTTAGGCAAATAGATTTTGAATCATTCTATAAGGCTTCGGAGCACTTCAAAGACTTAATCAAAAAATGTCTTGAGCATGGATATCAAGATTACTTTCAAATTTAATTATTTTATAATAAGTTGAATGGGCAAACTAAGACTATAGTTGATGCAATTTAACCAAGACTATAGTTAATGCAGTAACTAGAGAAATCCTATTAAAAAAGAAAGCAGATGAGACAATTCAATTACTTAATAAAATGATCATAAACAATGTTCAGTGGCCAATGAGAGAAATATTCATCGAAAAGTAGTTAAAGTGCATGATGTAGACATGTTGGTGTCATTAACAGCTCAAATATTAGCTTTAACTAGTAAAATTTCTGAGTTGAATGGAAATAAATCAGAAAACAAAGAGACGATTGCCATGGCTAGCGGTTCATATTTGGGGATGAAAGATAATCAAGAATAATGTCAGTATGTGAATAATAAGAACTTCAATTATTAGAGTAATAATTTGCCAACTCATTATTATCCGGGACTTCAAAATCATGAGAACTTTTTATATAGCAACAACAGAAATGTGTTGTAAGTACCTCTGAGATTTAACAATAATACAATGGAGAAAAAACCCTCATTAGAAGTATTGATGAGTATATTTATGAATGAGACTCAGAAAAGATTTAATAAGAATGAAGTAAGAATTAAAAATATTTAGATCTATTGCAGTAACATAAGTGCTACTATAAAGAATTTCGAAGTGCAGGTTGGTTAGTTGACAAACACAATTAAGTCACAACCTTCAAGTATGTTTCCTAGTGACATAAAAATAAATCTAAAAGATTATTACAAAGCCATTACATTGTAAAGTGGAAAATAAGTAGAGAATCAGTCCAAGAAGGTGATTGTGAAAGAAATAAAGAGTTAGAAGTGTTAAAAAAAGATGACTCTATAGCAAGAGAGCCTCAAATCACTTTTGTAGAGAATACACCAGAATACAAGTCTTTGTTGCCATACCCACAGCATTTTTAGAAAAAGAAGTCAGATGCGTAATTTAAAAAGTTCTTGGACATTTTTAAGAAAATCTATATTAATATCCTATTGGTGGATGCCCTAGAGCAAATGCCTAATTATGGGAAGTTTATGAAGGAAATGATGTCTAAGAAAAGGAGGTTAAAGGATCATGAGATGGTTAAGTTATCTGAGGAATGTAGCACCATTCTTTAACACAAATTACCATAAAAACTCAAGGATTTGAGTAGTTTCACAATTTTCTGCATTATTAGTAATTCTATCTTTAAAAAAGCTTTGTGTGATCTTGGGGTTAGTATCAATTTGATGCCATTATCGATATACCAAAAATTGAGATTAGGTAAAGTTTGGCCTACCACGATTTTATTACAAATGACAAATAAATTCATTATCATTTTTAAAGGGTATCATTAAAGATGTTTTGGTGAAGGTTGACAAATTCATCTTTTTATTAGACTTTGTGATTTTTGACATGGAAGAGAGTTAAGAGATTTTAATCATTCTTAGACGACCATTTCTTGCTACTGAAAGGGTAGTAATTGATATTCATGGTGAAAATCTTACTCTTAGGGTAAATAAAGAAGAAGTCAAATTTAATATTGGCAAGGTGATGGATTATCCAAGTGAGAAAGAGGCATGCAAAAGAGTGAATGCTCTTTCAAAATATATGAAAGAAGTGTTTTTGGATGTGACAGTGAAAGACCCTTTAGAGCATTGTTTGGTGAGCTCTAATTTTAAAAAGAAAGAGCTTTCAGCATTAGAAGTGAGAGACTCAATATTTTAATCCGAATAGTCATAATAAGTCAGGTTATGCTGAGAAATATGTGCAAATTACTAAATTAGGTAGAGTTAAAAAGAATGAACAGCTTCAGCCAAATTCACCCATAAAAAACTAAGCTTTGAAGAAACTATCCGAGCATTTAAAATATGTATTTTAGGGAAAAAACTCGACCTAGCTTGTCATTGTATCTTTATCTTTGTCACAAAAAGAAGAACTGCAATTAATTAGTGTATTAAAAAGGCACAAGTCAGCCATTACATAGCCAATTGAGAATATAAAGGGTATAAGTCCAACCATTTTCATGCACAAAATTTTAATAGAGGACTTATACAAACCCTCAATAGAGCACCAAAAAAGATTGAATTCCATTATAAAAGAAGTTATGAAAGTTAACATTTTGAAACTCTTTAATGTTGGGATCATTTATGCTATCTCAGACAGCTCATGGGTAAGCCCGGTGCAAGTGATTCTAAAGAAAGGTAGGATGACAATCGGCCAAAGTGATAATAATGAGATCATTTCAACCAAAACTATCATGAACTAGAGAGTTTGCATAAAAATTATAAAAAATTGAATAAGCCAACTAGAAAAGATCATTTTCCCTTGTCTTTTATCGATGCTTGATAGACTGGCTGATTATTTTTATTATTGCTTTCTTGATGGTTACTCAAGCTATAATCAAATTGCCATAGCACTAAAAGATTAAGGAAGACAACATTCACATGTCCCTATAGCACCTCTACTTTTAAGAGAATGCCATTTGGATTGTGCAATACACCAGCCACTTTTCGATGATGGCAATTTTTTTTGATATAGTGAAAGATATATCGGAGGTCTTTATAGATGACTTATCAGTGTTTGAAACCTTTTTTTAGCATTGTTTGCATAATTTAACCCTTGTTTTGCAGGGATGTCAAGAGACGAATTTGGTATTGAATTGGGAGAAATGCTATTTTATGGTGCAAGAGAGAATTGTTCTAAGGCATTGTATATCTTCGGAAGAGATTAAGGTGGATCAAGCAAAAGCTGCTGTCATTGAGAAATTGTCACCTCTAAAAAATGTAAAGGGAGTTCGAAGCTTTTTAGGATATGCTGATTTTTTTGGAGATTTATAAAGGATTTTTCTAAAATTTTTAAACCTTTTTGCAAATTACTTGAACTTAATTCCTAATTTAACTTTAATAAACAATGTTTGCAGGCTTTCAACGAGATTAAAGAGAAACTTGTATTAGCACCATCATAATAGCACTGAATTGGAATCAACCATTTAAAGTGATGTGCGTCACAAGTGATTTTCCAGTTAAAGTTGTTCTAGGTCAAAAATAAGACAAGATCTTTAAGGCTATTTAGTATACTAGTCATACATTGAATGAAGTACAATTGAATTATACGAGAACAAAAAAGGAGATGTTGCCAATAGTCTTTGCTTATGACAAATTTAGGCCATGTCTTATTAGTTCCAAAGTAATGGTTTACATTGATCATGCTGCAATTCAATTCTTATTTAACAAGAAGGATATGAAGCCATGGTTGATTAGATGGATATTTTTCTTATAAGAGTTTGATTTAGAGATTTAAGACAAAAAAGGAAAGGAAAATGTTATGGCCAATCACCTTTCTTGCCTTGAACAGGAAGTGTTAGATCAAGAGTTAATAGTGAAAGAAGAGTTTTCCAATAAATTGTTGTTGTTTTATTAGAGCAAAGTACCTTGGTTTGTCGATATTGTTAAATTTTTATCTTACAAGGTGATACCACCTGATATGAGTTACCATCAACGAAAGAAATTTATGCATAATATAAAATACTACTTGTGGGATGAGCCACTTGTCATAACTCAATTTGTCCTCTGTAATTTTGTATATGCTTAATATATTTTTTGCAGATTTTTATTGTGTAAAAATTTTATCCCAGGTAATATTTTTTATACTTTATCTTTTTATATTAAAATATTAAAATAATGTCTTATATTAAATTAGAATTATTGTGTTATAGTGTGTTT
>JAWDEX010000022.1:3291513-3309094 GCA_035221805.1 Trichilia hirta
CATGTCATTATCACGAATTTGGCACCTCGATCATGAATAAAATTTACAGAGGACAAAATTGGGTTATGACACTATAGCCCTAATTTTAGCCACTATAATGCCCAACTTTGTTGAGAATAGTATTCTAAACTCTACGGCACCCAGCTAGGGTGCCACAGCGCCCAAAAAGGTTGCTTTTAGGGTGCTACAATGCTTCTTTATGTTACTGCAGCGTTGCTATTTGTTTCCTTCTTGTTTTGTGTACCCTAATTTAAATTCTATAAATAGAGGGCTATTTCTAAAGCATTGGGAAAGCTCTTAGAGGCTGGAAAACATACTCACACCCTTAGAAATCCATACGCACTCTTAAAAACACCTCAAAACACCTACCATTCACACTTTATCCTTCATTCACTCATACCTTTAGGAGTGATAATCATCTATTTTCTGCATCTACATCAAAGCAAAGGGTGAAGAAAGAAGGTTGAAGAAAAACCACGGAAAAGGAAAGCTCCTGAAAGTTTTTCTTACCTTTGTTATGTTTATTGATGTATTTGATGTTATTCTTGTATCAATCTCTTATTTTAATGATGAAAAGTATAAGTGGCTAAATTTTTAGCCTCTGAGGTGTGATAATTATTGTGAACTATGGTTTGATGAGATTATATTTATAGTAATCTTTATTCTATTTGATTAACTTGTGTAATCTATTTTTATTGAATAATTACAATGAATATTGAATAATGTATGTGTTGGTGTGTGGGTTAAAACTCAAAAGAGGTTGATCTTACATATTAGAACAACAATTGCATAGCCTAAGGAGTATCACATCGAAAGATGGGTAAAAATAGGTAACTTTAAGAGATTAATGCTTAATGAATGTGTAACTTATCAAATTGACTAGATATAGTAATTATGGTATATTATGCATGTGATTTCATTCGCCATAAAAAGAGAAAGTTAAGTTAATTGTTGAATTGTTGTTAGTTAATCACTTAGAATGAGACATGTATAATAAATTAATACAACTATAGTAAGAATGAGTAAAGTCAAACCCTTTTAAGAGATATTTTCATTGAAATTTTCATATTTTGGCTAGTGTTCCCAATTATCAATTAGTACTCACGTTTTGTTTAGTTTTAATCTATTGAGTTAGTTGTAAATTGCTAAATTTCAAATATTGAAAATCGTCTAAATAATTGAAACTATTAAAATTGCGGTATTTAACAAATTATAAACCTCCTGGTAAGCTCAATTTTTTTACCATGACTTAACACCGTGGGTTTGCGATAATTTTTCACCTTTTTTATTGTGTTTACAAAAGGTGGAACGGTTATTAGCTTAGTTTTGCCTTTTTGGTTATTCTTTCTCCTTGTTTGTTAGAAGAACTTTTATTTTTGACTCAATTTTGAATTGAATTGGTTATGTAAACAATTCATCTGGCTTTCAGTGTGTTTGGAGTGAATGAAATTCAATTCAGAATATTTTTGTTTTCTGTAATAGTCGATGAAGACGTAATTTTAATGCCAAAGTTGTATATTAAAACCCTGGTAGAGTAATAATTTGAAGGAGCTAAACTGGTTTTGTAATCCTTGGTCAAGCACATGATTCTATTGTCAAAACTATGGCAAAATAATGAAAACCTTTCTTGAGGTTTGGCTTAACAACTGCCAAACAGAAGTTAGTTCTGGGGAGGCCAATATCAATTATCAAAAAATTTCTTCTCACCTATTATTAAGCCAAATTTTAGGATATCCATTTTTTGTTTATCCCCTAAATTACGTCTTGAAATCCTTTGAAATTGTGGCAACTGATATCTCCAAACATTTGATTTGTAATTTCATGAACTGAATGCAAGCTTTTCTTGGAAATTGTTTTCATATGTTTACTGAACTAATTTGATTATTTTTAAAGGTTTTGGCGGCTCAGGTTATGTTCAAACATTTTTCTGGGAATTTACGTTCTTTTGACCAGGCAGAATTTTGACATATTATATGGAAATGATCTATTTCGGGAATCCATTTTATTGTGGCAAAAAAAATGTGAGGATGCGTTGTACTACTTATCCTCGACAAGTGATCAAAAATAGATCTCTTCTTATCCTCGGTGACAAGGGCCTTGTCCGTCATTTGGCTTCAGTAGCAATGGGACGAATAATATCAAAAGGAGACAACATTTCAATATATTCAAGAGTGAGCAGTCTTCAAGGGTTTCTATCAGATAGGAAGAGGAACGAGCCTCAAAATGTTGCTGGTCGGTAACATCACATATTCTAGCTTCATACTTCGTTATATGTGCCTATAGGGAAAACAAAATAAAATTGTGTTCCTTATTACTGGCAATTTGCTATATTTTCTTCACCACCATATGACTCTAATATTTTGCTTCTCTAAAAGGGAGGAAAGCAAAAATTCTTAGAAGTTGTGTAATTTTGACTCTCCTTTGGGGGTTACGTCAAGAAAGAAACACCCGAATTTTGGGATAGAAAAAGGAAGAAAAAACAGATGGTTTGTGGATAAAATAATACTTTTTACCTATTTGGGGGCTTTATGAGTTTTGGGCTAATTTTCTAGAGATTGTTCTTGGTTAGGGGAAGAATTGACACGTTGGGGTTGATAGATAAATTTTGCATAGATTATTTTCCTTCCCCTATTTTTTCTTTTTCTTTATATTTGTGGAAACCTGTTCCACCTTTGTTAATCTATCTTTCTTAGTTTTTTCTCCAAATATATATATATATATAGGTACCCAGGGGTATAGGAAAAGTATCCTCAAATGACTTATGCCCCCACGATATATCTTTTCCTAAAACAATTCATCCAAAAAGTATTAAATACATCAAAAGTATATATATATATATATATATATATATATATAAGTCATTTGAGGATACTTTTCTTATACCCCTGGGTACATAAAATTTTTTTCAGGTATTTAAGAATATTCATAAGTCTAAAATGTGGTTTAGGGCATTCCAAATACCTATTTTATTTCTATTTACTCGAAGCTGGTATGGGTATCATTATCCAAAACCATAGCATACACTATTTAATGGTCACATTGAGTATTGAGAAGTTGTTGAAGAGGAAGAAGTTTATTGTTAGTTGGTGTTGTATACATACGACGAGGTGAATTTGTGGATCATATTTTTCTGCATTTGTTTTATTTCAATGTATACTTGGTCCATGGTTTATTTTTCCCCTTTTGGAGTTTACTGGTTAATTCATGAGTGTATTAGTTGGGTTATTGGCAATTTTGTAGGGGTTAGTTTATGAGATAAAAATACATTTTGTTGAATTTTTCTTTTTCTTTTAATTTTTGGTGTATGTGGGTGAATAATTGTTATAATCAATGGGGAAGCATTCTATTATTGGGTTAACATTTATAGTTTTGAGGAGTCTTATTTTTCTCTCTCATTTTTTTTGTATAATTTAAATTTCTACTGTTATTGGGATCTCAGGTTTTTTGGTTAATTTGTTTGGTTTAAATAATATCATTTCCTTTCATTTTTTTATTCCTTTACCTGCTTCTCCTGCACTTCGTTATCTCTAGCATTTTTAGTACATTTATTACCCATTGCAAAGGAAGGGAAAAAATATTAAATATTGCTTACATAATTTTGAAGTTGTGACCAATCTGTGGATTTCTTGTCGCGTGATTTCTTGGGTATAAACATGGTATCGGATTTTGTCATACGAGGAATGTCTATGTTCTTGCATTTTATTTATAAAACCTGGGGCATACTTGGGTGATTTGCACGTAAGTGAGAATTTGAGTTTTTTCATTGTAGGTGTGGGACAATGTCTTGGAGAGTTAAGTTGACATTTTCGGAGAAGAATTACATCAGGTTTGCTGGAGACAACTATCATTGGTACCAAACTTATGAAGTTTAATGAGGTAGTTTCATTTCACCACCAACTGCTGTTTCACTTCTTTTTGTATTAATTTTATGATATTTACAAAATTTTCTCATTTTTTAAGACAGAAAAAATTTGTTGCAGAAAGTAAAGAAAAATAGAAAAGGTTGGACATGGTGTAGTCTGTAGAAAGAAAATCATTACAGCAAAAGAAAACCAAAAAAGTAGCTCTTGTCTAACAAGTTCTGCATTTTCCTTAATGAAAAAGAATGAACATCCTCAGACTTTGCTATGCTCTGTGGCATCCTTAATGAAAAAGAAACCAGCAAAAGTAGCATTTATCTTATAACAAAACTAGAATCTAGTCATCTACAGCCTTATTTTCTATGCTCTGTGGCATTGTTGTATTCTTTCTTTAGTTTTATCAGGTTTTTGTGGAGATCCTTTCAACTGAGACCAGGATAGTGGAAGATTTAATTTTGATGAAATGGTTATCCTTAGATGAGAACCTGTTGACCCGAGAATTGATTGGTGTAATGTAGGATAAGTTGCCTTACGAATTGATCAGCATTAATATGGGATGAGTTTCCTCTCCAATTATCTTATTAGTGTTCAGTTTCGTCTTTTCATGTTTCAAACTGCAGGAATTTGTGAGACAAGAGGCTCTACTTTTGCTCCCAAATGCTTTGGAAGGCTCTGGTGGTAGTGCTGCTGCTTCAGCTTATTCTGAGGAATTCTGTCTGATCATGCAATTTGCCATTGGAAATAAATCATTTGTCACCAGAATAGAGGCAACACATTGTTTGAAGGATTTTGCCCACATTGGAGGACCAGGTCTAGAAGTTGGAGAAATTGATAATTGAGCCACTCATTGTGTTAACGCAGTTATTCTTAGTTTGCATCTTTTGCCCTTTTATGTTGATTTGAAATTTCTCAAGAGCTGATAATTGCCTGCTTCTATTAGGCCCTTGAGGATCCTATATCATCTGTTAGGGATGCATTTGCAGAATCTTTGGGATCATTACTTGCTCTTGGAATGAATCCCCAGGCACAGGTAAATATTTGTCTGTTGCATGTGGCAGTTGTGTTTCACCTTTCTTGCTGTATGATGATTTGGTTTTATCACTCTTCCTAGGTTCAGCCAAGGGGAAAAGGCCCTTTTCCTTCAGCAAAGAAACTAGTTGGTGGCTTGCAAAGGCATCTTGCTTTGCCTTTTGCTAGAGGTGTGCTCTTGTCTTAACCAATGAGATTTTTATTCCTTCAAACATTTGGCTCACATTCTTTTCTTCATTTTTATAGCTTATTCAAAATGAAATTCGTTCTTTAAATTGTACTTTCTATAAACTAATATAATTTGCATAGCACTTTTTGAGAGTCAGGTGTTTTTTGTTGGGTGTTTTAAGTTGATGTTAGGGTGTAACCTTTCCGAAGAACTCACTTTTGCTCTCATGTCAATGAAAAGCAATTTTGTTATTGTGTTGGTGTGCATAGTGCTCTGTTAGGTACAGCTGCAAGTGGTAGAATTCACATCTTAAAAAAGTGGATGATCTATGAGCAGACCAACTGGTCTAAGCTTTTGAGTTATTTGTGAGGTTGAACTTATTTATCTAGAAAGTCTCTGCAAGAAGGCTGCTTAGGATTGCACTTACCTAGTGCAAATATGTGGTGTGTCGTTTATTCTACACATTTCCTTCAGAAATAATCTCTCTCTTGCCCAAAATAACGGTTACCCTTCTGTTGGTAGGTACTGATCTCAGTTAATTAGAAATACAAGGAAGTGAGTTTGTGTGCTACATTCACAGGAATTTGTCTATATTAATTCCTGGCTGGAGTTATTTCTAAAATTGAAGTAATATGTATACCTGATAATAGTAAAAATACTTGTTTTATTATGTGACTGAAGGAGTGGGAAACACCCTTCCGTGACATTTCTACGTATAACACATATAAGTCAGTATGTACACATTTCAATTGACATGCATGCATAAAATTATGTGTGCACTTATGTATGGAGACATGTCCAAGTCTCGAAAGCAGAACCATATCAAAGTGATATTTGTGTTGTTGGTTACGTTTCTCCTTGATCGGTTAGTAGATGCTGAATAGCAAGCAGTAATGCCGAGTTAAAATGATATGTTGTCTATTAATGTATTCTATTTCACGTAAGTTTCCATATGAGTACGTGCAATACATGTGAACAGATTATAAATGCCCTTTTCTTGTTGTTTATCTTCAGATTACTCTGCATGTTTTTTGGCATCCCATTGTTTCTCATTAATTGTCTACATTGCAGCAAATGGTGCTCAGTCAAAGAACATGCGAGTCAGTCTGACCTTATTTGGGTATCCTTTGGTCCTTTTCTACTCTCATCCCCCCTCTCCTACTGCCTTCTTTTTTCTTTTCTTTTCTTTTTGTTTTGAATTTATAATTGGGAGGAAATATATCGTAGCAGATAATATATTAGCATTACTGAAGCATCATCTATTATCTGACAATTTGTTGCTGTTATTTTGGCATGTTGGGATGAAAAAGATTGTTTAATTGCTTAAGATAAGAAATGGATCCTTGATAAGATACTGTTTGTACATGTTATTTATTACATTACAGAAGTTATCACCCGAATTGTAAAGGTTTCTTGTTTCGAAGTCATGAATTTCTTGTTTTGAGATCAGCACCTATTTTAAGGTTACGCATTCGCAAATTACATAACACTCATCTTATATCGATTAAAACATACGTACAAAAATCACATTATTATGATATTAAATACAGTATATTATGATGGTACTAAATATAGTATACGCACTCCAAAGTTATACCGTAATAATATTAAGTACAATATAAAATTTTAATTTACATTTTAATATATCTATCAAAATAAAATTATGACCGCTCGAACTTATAATCACAACGCAAACGCAAAACGTCGCAAACACAAAACGTAGCTTAAATCTTTGACCACCCCCAATCGAGTGAATTCAACATATTTTTAACTAATTGATAAATTTAATTATATTATTTGTCATTCAATTCACATCTTGCTCTCGCAAGGGAAAAGATTCAAATTTAAAATCATTCAATTCACGGCTAACGAATTTGAAAGCATGAAGCATAGAATACCACAAATAAACATAAATCCATTCATTCATCGTAAACACATAGCATTTAAAATAGATTCAACAAAAACTACGTCAATCCTCTATATTAGAAAGTTAACCTAGCTTATTATTAATAAAAGTAACATTCATAAAAACAAATTTCATGGTTTTACAACAATAAAATCACAGATGCAAAGAGAAATATAGAGAAAAACTCAAGGGGGTCTTCACTTCAATCCTTAGATTTCCAATCTCGTTGCTGCAATCCAAGCTTGTTAGGGTTTGATTTCAATTTTCTCAAGTGTCCAAGACTCCCCTTTCAATCCCAGAAAAAACCCCTTTTTATAGATTATTAAACCCTAGACTGAAAAGGGAAAGACGGAGCTATAATGGAAAACGCGGAAGAATCTAGCATCGGAGCGCTAGCCTCTGTGTTTCCAAGTTACTGCATTTGGAGCACCAACCTTTCTGATTTTCAGGTTCTGCCTGCTTCATTCGTGCCTTGTTTTCATGCTTTAAACGTCTTCAATTGCTTCTGGTCTCTCACGAAAGTCTTAGCCCTTGAAGTAAGCTTTCCAACGCACTTTGGATCACTTCAGTCCGATACCGTTACTCCAAGATACGGTAATTCCTTCGAAGACTGCCCAAATTACTCCAAAATACATAGTTGGAAAACAACCCCTGCAGTACAAAAACAACATATAATCATAAATATGGCAACAAAATGCTCAGAAAATCACAAAATATAAGTCAAGAAGACTTAGTAAAAACCGACTAATTAGGTTGCGTATTCATTATAAATCTCATTGGAAGCCTTTTGTGTTTTTTTGGTTCTCCCATTGGTTTTCTCGTTGATCTTATGGGCATCTGCTCCACACGATGGATTGACATTATATACTTTATTATTCTAGACAATGAAAATTGAATTACTTTGTAATTTTTTCTATGCTCTTAACAATATCTCTACTTGTTTCTCATCTAAGAAAAATGGTAAAAAAGGTATAATTTATGCATGTGCATGTGTATCCCATATTCTGTTATTTACTAATATAGTTGTTGGCTTATTCATTTGCAGGTCCCATCTGAATTCAAGGATTTTGCTTGATAGCACAGTTGTTGCAGCTGTGCCTCATTATTCACAACTTGTAAGATATTGATTGTCTCTTTCATTGAGATTCTTTTATCGATTGTATATAGTAATATCAGTTTTGTCACTGCTGAAACTTGTGTACTTGTGAAAACTGATTGAAGCCATTTCTTTATTCATGAATGTCCGTATGGTGTATTTCTTCTGTTTAGTTTCCAGAATTTAACTTCCACAGAAAGAAGCAACGGTGTGAAAATTTTTCATCTTGATCATGTGATTATTTTATATTTTTACATATTATTTGTATTCTGTGATTTTTTAAGCTGTTGCCACATCACTTGTTCTTTGTATGGAGCTGTCAGATTGGACTAAAGTCCTCAGGATCCACGTCATGCTCTATAGTTCCCTTAAGCTTCTGATTTGTAATTGCATGTTCTCCTTTTATGAGTTAATCCTCTTCCTGTGATTGTTGGTCTAACCATTTGCTGCAATTCCCAATTTTATGTTTTGGGGGTCATCTTTAACTTGTAATTTGGTTATACTAATGCTATAAAAAATTTAGGGGGTTAGAAAATTGTGAATATGGTTGCCAGCAGGAAACTATTCAGACTTTAATCCCTGATTTTTGAAAATTGATTTATCCATGACTTTGATACTGATGCCAAGTTTATCCATGACTCAAGGCAGAATAAATGATTTCCCAGCTTTTCTTTGCGCCCCCATATAGACCACCACAACTGTGTTCCAACCTGCGTTCTTGTTGATATAATTTTCTGTTGTAGTAGATTGTCAATTGGAAACTTATGGCTGGGTATGCATTGAGGCTGCTTTGAGACTGCATGCATTGGCTGAAGTTGATCCAACCTGTGTCGGTGGGTTGAAGTTGATCCAACCTGTGTCGGTGGGTTGATTTCTTATGGAGTGACAACACTAAATCCTTTAAGAAATAATGCTGCATTTGAAAAGGTTAAGTATAATATCTTCTTTGTACAGCTATTCTTTTTATATAAGTTTCTTTGTTTCCTATCCATAAAAATTATAAAGTATTAATTCTCTTAGCTTGACTTGTTCATATTATGTTGTTTACTTCATTATCCTTTTGGAATCCTTTCAATATTCTGATTATACATAGTAACTTGGTTTAATTGTATTTTAAAAATTTTTATCACATTTGTTGCTGTTTTATACCATTTTCAGTCCTTAATCTAAGGATCCTAGTTTAATGAGTTTAGAAAGTGGCTTTTTCGGAGGTTCATTTTTTGTTCATGTTTACAAAAAATGGGTGAAAATAGTGTCCAGTGGGTGTTAAAAATGGAATTGTAAAACACAAAATTTTGGTTATTTAGTAGAAAACAACATTTGCTTGTTTTCATTTAGAAAAAAAGAAAGGAAAAGATGATATTCCAAACTTAAAAACAGAGAACTTTTCTCTGTTTTTGTTCTTCTTTCCTTATTTCTTTTTCCTTCCAGTTTGCTGCCTCTTACCAGACCAGATGAAGTCAGAAAAGAAAAAGAGATCCAGACCAGTTCTTACCAGAACCAGGCTTTCCATAATTCTTCTTCTTCTATTCTTCAACTCACTTTTTAATTTTACAAAATCAGTGTAGTTCTGCACTGTTTATCCTGCGTGCATTTGTTTGTCTCTGCTTTTTGTGTTCTTGTTTATGAATCTATGTACTTTGTGTAGGCCAGGTGATTTTATGGACTTTTAGGCTGGCAGTTATTTAAGCATAGTACTGTTGTTTAGCTTGCAGAGGAATTTACTATTTGTAATTGTTTGGTACTCTAATAGATTTGTGTGGTAGTGGCACAATGATTTGTAAGTTTGATCTTATATTGGATTCCTGGAGCTGTCCACCTCATAATTCTGCAGTTACATTCACTCGCTACAGTGATTTCTCAGATGAAAATAATAGTGAGATAAACAAATCCTGAATCTATTTGGTCAAGTTTTATATGAAACTGAGCAAGTCGTTCACCTATGAAAGTGGCTATGTGTGTATCAATAAGTATTGATGACTAACGAGATTATGGGGCAGTCTGTCTTGTAGCTTCACTTCAGGTTTCGGTCTCTAAGCAGTTCCAAGATTTCTCTTTTTCCTTCCTTCATCTCAACTAGGAGTGGTTTTAGAGTAAGGTTGTGAGGGCTGGTCCAGCCTTTTACAGGAATGAATGGGAATACTTTGTACAGTAGTTTTGAATTCCCCATTCTTGTTTCTTTTTTAGCTTTCTTAGTGAACAATTTGTCAACAATACTGCACTGATTCCTCTTTAATACAAATGTACAAGTTTCAGTTTCCTATAAACAAATACATGGTTGGTAAAACTATTTTTGAAAATAGATTTCAATCGCATCCAACAGATGTAATTTTGCTGTTTTCATCTCAGAAAATGGTTTTAAGAAACAATAGCGGTGACATTCTTATACCTAAAAACATCATGTCAAAAATGCTATTATCATTTTCTAAAATGATTTAGAAAACAGCTTTTGGAAAATGATAGCAAACACTTTTCTGTCCAAATTATGCTCCTGTTAGATTGTTTTCTTTTCTAATATGTTTTGTTTGGTGTTATCCATATTGCTTTCCTCTCCTTTGAACTCTCTCTCTCTCTCTCTCTCTCTCTCTCTCCAACTGAGCATTTGCGTTGCTGGTACCAATTTTTGCTTCTTGGACAAATTCCATTATAATTGTTATTATTGTCACTTTTTTTTGGTTTATTCTACAGTGCTTTAGGCTGTGTTATTTTGTTGAACTTACTTGCTGTTCAACTGTGTTTAGCTGTAGGAATCTCACAGTGAGCCTTTTTATGAGTTTGAAAGAATTGGGAGGCAATATGGTTAGGATGGCCTTGCAAACCAATTTTGTGCAAAATTAGTAAAATTTGTATGCTTCAGCAATATGCTAAGGAGATGTTGATTAGACGTAGAAGTATGATGAAATTAACTGAAAATAGCATTTTATGCATTTTAATTTTGTCATGGCTTTAGCAATATCGTGTTAAGGAGCCTTATCATAAATCAATATTAACTTATTTTTTATTTTACATTTTTTCCCGTATTTTGGCTCTTATCCATGCTGCTACTGCAGTAGTAGTGGGAGCCTTTTTGTAGCTCGTCTTCTTCTGTTTTTCGCACCATACATAATTAATTTAATATCTTTGATAGTCATGATAACAATATTGTTAGGAGCTACTTAAGTCCTTGCTCAAGAAGTCATCAATAGGGGTTTAGCTTGTTCTACAAATCCTCAATTGTGTTATGTGATGCCAGCTCGAGGTGTGGGGCCTAATCAAGCTGCTTTATTTCATTTAACTACTCGTTCAAAAGCGTTGTTGTTTTTAGGATATAGATTAATTATTCATTCAATGGAAGCTAGTGTCTGTATTAATCAAAAAGTGATTCAATGGACAACGAAGAAATTGTTGTCAAATTGTTGGGATCTAACATCTGCTAATTGAACTTAGCTCTCAGTACTCCTTTGGGTTCGAGCTACTTCCATCTTGGTGGCTATTGAAATTGTGAAAAAGATCTTATTCACCAATTTTTATTTTTTTGTTCTGAAAATTGTGATACACCTGTTGCGACAATAATGTGAAAAGTTCCTAAAAGTATCATCTGGTTGGCTGGATGGATAACTTTCTTCATTTTACTACCAATAAGATCGATTCATGCAGCCATGGTAGTAGGATATCTTTTCATTGCTGATTTAAGAATTCGTTTTCTTGTAAGATTAGGAATTAGTTTTTGTTTCTATATAAACAAGGTTTGTTTGTACAGACAATTCAATAAGAGTTGGACAACAAAATTTTGTTTACATCTTTCAATGTGGAAATTATATAAACTTCCTTCAGGTGAAACTTTTGGGAGGTTTGAGTGGGATACTATATATATTTTTTCAATTCTGTTTCTTTAGCGTTTCTTTAAGAGAAAAAAGGTCCTTAAATGGAGCAGGATTTTATGCCCATCCGATTAAATTTTGCATATATGCATTTAATTTGAAATGTACCAATCATGGAAGAAAATATTTAATACACATGTTATGTTTTAACTGGGATTGTCCTACCTAAGACTAATCAAGGCATATTTCATTAAAACTTACATTTATATATAAACATGAACCTCTAAATTATAAGCTACGTAGGGTCTTGATTGGATCAAACAGTGGATTTATTGATTGTCATCTTCAAAAATCTTAATTTTATTTTGAAAAATACAAAATTCTTATATATCAATAATATTATATTATATAAATTTGTACCCAACATTTTATTTAAAAATTTTGCACATTCAGCATCACTTGCTCTATAATAATCAACATGTCAAAAGTTTTACAATTTTATAAAATAATTTATCATTAACATTGTGAGTGTAGAAATGAGTACATTAAAAAAATAGAGAATATTATTTTGTACCGCTGAAGGTCCGAGATCGAGAATATTTTTTATAGCACTGAAGGTTCGAGGTTGAGGTTCTATACTCACTTAACCTAATTGTCCTTCATGTGTATAACTTACTAAGTACATCTTGCTCAAATGAGCATTAGGTCAAAATTTTCACCGGAAGATTCCAGCATTGATTGCCTGGGAGAAGAAAAGAATGGCAATCTAATATTAGTTCTGTTTTAGTTTAACAAATAAATAAGTGTAGATTTGGTTGGAGGATTTACACTAATTAAAACTATTTTTTTTACTTAATTTTAAAAGTATCATAATTAAACTCTATTGATAATTATTATCTTACTTATACATAATTTACCCTTAAAAATAAGAGAAGATCTTCATTTCAAACGTGTCTTTAAAATTATGATTTGAAATTTACTGTATCTCAATTTCGAATGCATAATAAAATTATTGTGGCTTACAAAACCACAAATTTTCTACATTAAATAACATTTTCTCCCTCATATATATATACACTATAATTAGTGATTTTATTTTTTAATAATAATATAAACATCTTAAAGAATTTGTAATGAACATATCCATCTCAATAAAAATTGATAATAATAATAATAAAGAAAAGAAAAAATATGAACTCATAACTGCAAGAGCAACCACGGCAATGGAAGAAGCAAATGAAATTACAAATTACCTGAAGCTACGGTTTCTGTGTCTTCAGCACAAACTCTTTTTCCTTTATCATCATCTTCTTCTTTTCCTTCTTCATTGTTTTGAGAAGTACAATTGTTCTGAGTTACAAAAAATATCCAGGGATTGGTAATGGAGGCAAATAGTGTTTATCATATGGAGTTATTGCAGGTATGAAAGCTATGAGGGTTTCGTTTAATATATAGACGAGTAATGCAAAGAGAGATATCGTTTTTGTTTTCCTTTTTCAATTTTGAGAATTTAATTATTGTTTTTTTTTTTTTCAAAAAGAGATATGATTACTGAGTTATTAACATTAATTTTGTGTTTCAAATATATATAATCAAAATTATTTCAATTATTGTCTACTTAAGATTATTCTAATGTCAATATCATTTCTGTTTTATATAGTTGTCCTTTTCAATAATTGAGTAAACAAAATCAGCAGTTTCCTAAGTTTTGCTTACCATGATTCTGTGCTAATTAAATTAAATTTTTAATTGAGCAAAAGCTAATTCAATTAATAAATAAGTATATAAAAAGATAACTTTTGTCTTTAAGTAAATAAAAATATAAATTTTTATACTAAAAAAATATATAAATATAGATATAAATATTTTAATCAATCAATGTACATTCTAATTATTGCACGTTTTTCATTTGGCAGGATGCCACGGCAGTGCAGTCCCTGTTGTTTACTTACAGCTTATCACAAAATCACTGTCGAGTCGAGTTTCACCTGAACAAGCACTTGCTTGCACCTGAACATGTTTCCTTCATGAGCACCTTAAATATTATTATATTAAAATTTTAAAAATTAATTATAATAAAAAAAATATTAAAAATTATAACAAATAAAATTACTAAATTTAAAGAACTGTACGGTAATATTGGTAGGCAATATATTTTACTTACAAACATCGTTGTTATGCAAAAATATTACATATTTTTAATATTTCTAATAATCAATGAGAAAAGTGAAAATAAAAATAACCTGCAGATGTATTGATTTCTCTCTATTTTGGTTCTTTTAGTTTGAATGCCAAATATCATAATTTAAAATTAAAATTAAAAAAAAAAGTTTAAATAGCCCGATTCTTATCAACATTTAATAATAAATAGATATAAATAATATAAAAATCTATTAAAAAAAAATTAGCTTTTATAGAAAGATAGATTTTAAAGATATTATAAAATTATTTTTCATAAATCAATGTAAAAATATTTTATAATTGCTATATATTTCATATAATTCATTTTTTATTTTTATAAATTTTATCTTATTTTAGTAAAAATAGAAAATATATGATAATTATATAACACTACCATATTAGCTTGTAAGATTATTATCACTTACCTCTTTTGAGTTTTAATAAAATTTCACTTAAATAACAAGAATATAAAATTAAATATTTATATCTTATTTTTCTTACAAATATTATTTGTTATTATTTTTATATGCTTATATATAATAACAAAATTAGATACAATTATTTATTTATTATTATTATAAACAAATATTAATTAAATATTTAATATTTTGATTTTTAAATTTTATTGTATTATTAATATATATTTTATTATTAGATGGTAACAATGATTTAATAAATATTACCATAACTACTTTTTATGAATTTTTTAGTTATTGAGTGTGCAGTGCTAATAGTAAGAATATATATTTTAATGATATGAGATAAATAAATAATTTGCATTTAATTATTATTGTATATAAAATTATAAAGATAAGTTACAAATAATGTTCTTAAGAAAAAAGAGAGATAAATTGACTATTTTTATATTTTTATCATTCAAGTAAAATTTTGTTAAATTCAAGAGAGCTAAGTGATAATAACTTAGAGTTTACCTCTCGCTCTTATTCATATTTATTTTAGTACGTGATTATTGTATTTTAATAATTTAATTTTAAAAATAAATATAATAATCTTTTATACTCTTTCTCTATTTTTACTTGGCAACTAACTCACTCTTGCATTAATAATTAATATTTAATAATTTTATTTTACAATAATTATTACTCGAAGTAACCATGGTAAAAGGCTTAGGTAATTATTTTTTTTTAAAAAAATTGTGTAAAGATTTCACTGTCTGTTGGGCTTTCATCTGGCTTTGGACTTAAGCTAGTATATCCATTCAGCCTTGGGGGCCATCCAAAACAATAAGTTAATGGTGAGCAAAACAAAAAAATTCAACTAAATGTGAGAGTGATATTTTATCATATTTAAAGAACAACGAAAAATAATTGAAAGTTTATTTTATTTTATTAAAAAAATCAAAAATTGACTTTAATGAATCAACTTTTTCCTCTCAAACTAGATATTAATTATGATAAAAAAATCTCATTTTAGTTATAATTTAGTAATAATAAATATAATAATACGACACTTACAAGGTTAAGATACAAAATTTGTAAGTTTAACTTATATAGCATATTAATATTATATTGGATTAAATTTTAACTCATGAATTTTAAATCAATAACTATTTTTAATCATTAGCAAGGAAGGAAATCTTCTTAATACAAATAGTGAAATGCATTTACGATACAACTTTTGAAATTGCATACTAAAGTAAATTATAAATTGTTCGGTAACTATCCATTTTTCTATTTATTATTATTGTCATTATCATTTTTGTATCACACGCATGTAAGCAGAAACGAAGAGAGTGGCCGGTATTATGGACACGGATACAACATACTGGGCCCATAATTGAACGAGCTAGGCTGGAACCTAATGACGCCCAATAACAATATGTTTGGGCCCTTGTTAAGAGATCCTGGAAATGCCAAGCTCAAAAGCATGCCTCTTCCCTGTGGAGACTCCGCTCGCTGCATAACGAAAATGTCATCGATGTCGTTGCTCTTCAATACGAATCCCTTTTTAAAGTCAGCAACGACAACTGAATCGTCTTCTCAAAACCTTCTCGTTAAACCCTGTATCGGATCCTCAGTCGTTCTCCGACCACAAACTTCATGCTTAAAATTAAGTCACTACACAGGACAATGCAGAGTCAAATTCTCGTCTTCATCAGCTGCCGCAGATCAAAGACTCAACCGGAAACCATCTGAAGACGATTCTGACTATGATATTACACAGGAGAAAGAGGTTAGAATGTATAAATTTTATTTTATTTTTTTCTGGTTTTGAGTTGTTATTCTTTTAAAGCCGTGTTTACTTTCTTTGAAAGTGGAGCCAAAAGAAAAGAAAAGCAGCTGAAATGAAAAGTATTAATATCATTATGTTGCTATTGTTGTTCGCGAGAAAAAGAAATGATTTTTCAGTTTCAGCTTAGTAGCATGAGCTAGGTGGAGGTTTTACTTCTATCAATTGGGACTCCAAGATGAAGCATTACTATTTAAAACACAAGCACTTGCTTTTCTGTTCTTATATTTGCACATTAATATTTATGTTATCTATTCGGACAATAGAAGCTTGGAGTGGTTGTGAAGCCAAATGAGAAATCAAGGCTTGTATTGAAGTTCATTTGGATGAAAAATGACATTGGTATTGCACTCGACCAAATGATACCTGGGCATGGAACAATCCCTTTGAGTCCTTATTTCTTTTGGCCGAGAAGGGATGCGTGGGAGGAGCTTAAGGTTGTACTCGAGAGCAAGCCCTGGATTTCTCAGATGGAGAGGATTCACCTACTCAATCAGGCTACGGATGTCATCAACTTATGGCAAGCAAGTGGTGGCAATTTGTAGTAAGGTTTACCGTGTAAAGTTTTGAATATTGGTTACTTAATGTTGTAGTCTGATATATCAGTAAGGCTAGGTTTGTTTCATTATGAGATGCAGCGTTGGAATTTCTGTGTACTGCCTTTTTTGTCAAATTTTAATGAAAGGAAAGTTTTTCTTTTTGATGATGTGAATTTTCTGTATTTGTGTTAGCTTTATCATTTATATCTTCAATAATATTTTGTCAACCTCAGTGCTAAAACCTTTTGATCTTTTGATTATTCTTATCAGAAAGCCTCTTGAATCTTGATTAGGGATCGGTCCAGTATGGATGACACTTGGAAAGCATGATATAACCTTCAAATATCCTGATATTTATTTTCCATCCGAAATCTTGGTGTGTGCTTACATCTTATAATGAATCAATTTAGTATAAAAAATGAAGAAATAGAACCAACTATAAACTCTTGCAGGTATGAAGTATTAACTTAATCCACAAAAAACCGGCTATGGATCAAAATTGTTTTCATTCTTGCACTCGTTTGGCCCTCATTAATAGTTGTTTCCAGTCTATATTTAAATACTGTGAATGCAATAGCTCTGTAAAACTTTGTGTGTTTGCCTGTCAGAATAATTTCCCCCAGATCATCCAGCAATTTGAGTGTATCTACTGTCGGTGACCGATACTTGTTATCTCTGTCCTTGTCTGAGGTATACTGCTCCTCAACTCCAATAAGCAGGCAAGCAAGCCTTCCTATTAAAATTCAAGTCA
>JAWDEX010000022.1:3309194-3326511 GCA_035221805.1 Trichilia hirta
CTCTTATCTCCTTTACAAAGCGCTGACAAATATTCAACAAGCTGGGAAACACGAGGATGGAAAAGCTCATACAGCTTTAGCTGCTTGAAATAAATTTTCCACAGTTCAGTGCCTATAATGTAATGGAAAAAGTGGTGGTCAACTGTCTCTTTACTATTCTTCCACATAACACACCATGGAGGAGCCAGAACTAGGTTAGGAAACCCTTTTTTTCAATGGTTTCAGTTGATTTACTGACCTTGAGAAACAGGCCGAGCGAAGAATTGCACCTTACAAGGCTCCTTAGCTTTCTAGATGAATTTTGTTGGCAAGAAGCTGTTAAGGGAGTGATCATTTTTCAATCTAGTTATATATTATATTCAAGAAATAATGCCGGTGATACAAGCCCCCAAACTCTCCTATCGACTCTCATTTCATCAATGGAAATATTATACTAAATAGCCATCAGATTTGAAAATTTTCCAATTTCTCTTTTTCACATTTCATATGAAATTAAAATTCTAGTCGCAAAACAAAAGAGATGAGCTGAAAATCATCCCAGATTTGATAGATGCATTCTGATTGTCAGTCAATCTGTAGAGTCTGGGGAATAGATCACAAAAGGAACATCCCAAACCAAACGTCCTCCTAAACCCATCTTCTCTCGTTTCCCACCTCCAATCTTGTATAGATGCATAGGAATAGTTCTAATGTTTATTGTCAACTTCTTATTAGCAAGGATATACTTCCAATATAAAATTACTCTGTTAATAAGCCGGTAAGAATTTTCGTATATCTTAATTTGGAATTGCATTTCTCTATTGAGCCTTAACAATGACTTTTCTAAGTTTGATGCAAAACTAGTCATTGAACTCTTGTTTTCAACAAGATTCATTTAGCCTAACCAAAACTACCTTATGTGGAAATTACTATCTTTGAAAAGGAAGTTTATTAAGGAAGTTTGAAAAGTAAAGAGTATATCAAATGATAGACATGATACCAGTTAGTTGGCAACCCATTTGTGTTCACTATGGACAGATAGCAATGAGATTTGCTGTAACTGTTTGCATTTCAATTCATAACACCGTTTCTTGAGGTAATTTTGTGAACCTGAAATTTTTTATGTAGAGCTTGTCTCAATTCTTCTTGTTTCCTAGCACTGCCAACCAGCCCGCACCTTTGTTCTTCTCTCTTTGCAATGAAGGAAGAATATTGATTCAACTCTGATTAGCCTCGTGAGGGCTTGCTTCTCATGAGATCGGGTGATGGAATTGGAAACATAAACCAGGAAGGCATGCAGGCTTTTGACATGTGGAAAAGGGAAAGTAGATAGGGGCTGCTTCTCTGCTAGAGTTGGGTTGGGCAAGGCCCGTTTTGATTCAGCCACAACAAGATATAAACAATGAATTACATCATAATGGCAAATGACAAATAGGAAAAATAAGCAATTGCAAGGATTCAAGAAACCGGTGTAGACAACACTCTGGTTTCTAGGCTGTGGAAAATTTTTTTTGAAAAGAAAAATGTGTTTGTCATTTCATGGTATGGATATTATCTCGTTGCTTCATGACTAAATTAAATTTAATTAGTGTTGGAGCTAGCTACTATGAGGTCAGTGTTCATATGTCTTTTGTATATTAGGCCATGGTTGATGTGGAGAATTATCCTACTGTCATATATATATAACTACATATTGGAGGGAGTGAAGAATCAGTTAGTATAGCAATATATCATGTGTTGTAATGCATCTATGTACAGTTGGGAGACTGATGCCTGATGGAATTTTGTTTTGCAGGTGTTCCTAGACTTGGTGATGATGGAATTACCCATTTAAGAACAATCTTTGGCACTTGTCTGAATGTGACTGCTGATTTGGCAAAGTATTGTATTGAGGGAATTCATATACTGGAAAATAATAGATCTGACTTGTGCAAACTATTTCAGTTAAAGCTTGCATTCTCCCTTGAGCACAATGTTTCATTGGCCAAACTAGCTCATGAAATTGAATGTCCTGGGAATTATAAAGACAATATTCCCATCGGTTTTGCTGTGCTCAAGTTTTGTGCTGAAAGTATGAGAACTGTAATTACTGATTCAAATGTACAGGTAGCTAGAATTTCATGTATCTAATATCTTGGCATGGTCATTTATTACCAGATACCAAAATACAGCTGATATAATTTCCATATGTAGGTTCAAGCAATTGGGTTGCAAATGCTAAAAAGTGTGGTGCAGAGGTCCACAACCAAAGAAGACAACAATTTACTGTTATTCTTTAGTGGAGTGCTCATCAGAGATATCTTCATCATAATTCAGAAAATGTTGAAGGTGTATGTTTTTTTTTTTTTATGTTTGCCTTGTTCTTTCGCGGGAAAAACCATAACTATTTTCCTTTATATAGATATATAGATATATACCCCACGTCTTTATGTATTTATTTTTGGCTGATGAAATTTTGGGAAATTCCTGATGACAGAAACCTATTACTAAAGAATCAGTGGCTATGGGTGGGGAGTGCTTAAGAATCTTGATGCTCCTGCAAACAGTGTCCAAATCTGCAGAGTGTCAGAGAGGTTTTATGAATCTGCTTCTAGAAGCTATTGTCATGGTCTTCTCAGCATCAGAAGATGGTTGCTCCCAGGTACAATAGTCAAGCATCCTCTGAAATTAAATTGGAGCTGAAACTATTTTTTCCTTTTTATTTTCTGACATTTTTTTAATTATTTTCTCATCGACAGGAAGCTAATGACATAAGAAGTGTTGCCGTGAGGCTTGTTTCTCATCTTGCTCAAATTCCTTCCTCAGCAGTTCACTTTAAGGATGTCTTGCTGTCCATGCCTGCAATGCAGAGGCAGCAACTTCAGGTGCTATGCTTGCTTTATTAACCTTGTGTTTATAAAGTTGGATTAAGAGACTACCAATTTTATTGTTTCAAAGCCATACATGCATGCATAGACGAACATGCTCTGGTGCATATGTGATATGTACTATGTAGAGAAAATTTC
Organism: Trichilia hirta; assembly: GCA_035221805.1. NCBI lineage: Eukaryota > Viridiplantae > Streptophyta > Magnoliopsida > Sapindales > Meliaceae > Trichilia > Trichilia hirta. The sequence continues at coordinate 3,312,179 of JAWDEX010000022.1, forward strand.
TGTTAAGTATACATTCTCTTCTTTTGCTAAGCAGGTAGCTGCTGACATGCAGTTCATCTTATTCACATCCTGAAATCTCTATTTTTGTCCTTATTATCCGCCATCATCCAAAATAAATTCTGGTTTGGCATTTTAAAATGGTTTACGCTAATGGGTCCATGGAGGGCAATGTTTTGTAACAAGGTGCCATCTTTGTCTGTCTTTTCCATTTTTACCTCTAGCTGTGTCAGTCAATTTTATCTTTCTGAAAGAGAATCCAATGGATGCTTTGGATTAAAAGTCTAGATTGAGTAAAGCATACTAAAACTTTTTTTGGAACTTTTGCGCATCTGTATTTTGCTGGTAGGTTTTGCTTATTCTATTTTTATTAGAGCATTAAGTTTGAGAACAACTCTGAGATTTCCACAATTTCAAATCAGACCACTAGAGTTCATAGATTCCATAAGCTTTTTGATTCTGCTTATCCATGAGAGAAATCAGCAACATCAGTATTTGCTGCCTCAGATTTGTTAATGTGGTAATGCTTTTCATTGATCTTTAATTAATTTTGAAGCCTCGGAAATAAAATCCGTTATCTTTTGGATGTGTTAAACTTTGCTTGGTCAGTGCTTATTAATGAATACTCCATTTGGCTGTGATTCTCTTTTTGCAGGATGTTATCCGTGCTTCCGTAATGCAAGATCATAGTTCATCACAAACAAAAGCTGTGGCACCATCATTAGAAATCAAATTACCGGGCCCAGCTAGTGGAAAATTTGAGAAAGATTCCCCACCATCAGCCACCTCGATACAGCAGGCAGAAGTGAGAAGTGAAAGGAATTTACCAGCAACATCTGAGGAAAATATAGAAGAGAGTGAAGATGACAAAGAGGATTGGGATGCTTTCCAGTCTTTTACGGCCTCCACAAGTGCAGCCGAAACTGATTCAAAAGTAGAGACTGTTGAAGGACTTGACCTAGTTGATGATTCTTCTGCTCTGGAATCCAGTAACAGAAAAGGTGACTTCCTAGAATCCAATCCTTCTCGACCTCTCAGCATTGTGAAGGAGAGTGACGAGGCAGAGGTTACAGAAAATACGAGAGAACAGAATTTGGTATCTGATAGGTCAGGTGACACAAAAGATACAAAAGTAGTCTGCAAATTTCAAGCAAACAGTGATGATGATAACGATCATCATCAAGAGATTGAAGAGAATATCCGAGGAACAGAAGATGGAGCAGTAACAAGAAGAAGCCAAGCCAAAGAAGAAATAGCATCTGAGACTCAACTTCCCGAAGCTACGGAAGAATCATTGGAACCAAGCTCAGCAGAAGATCGTGAGCAGAGAAACGAGCGCCTAGGCAACCAAATTGATGAAGTTTCGTCAATCGATGTTAAACAGGTTGAGGGAGAAATATCACCAGAAGAGCAGGTAGTCAAGGAGCACGAGGCAAAAGTAGAGAACCCCGATAATGAAATGGTTTTCGAAGTAAAATCAGATGATTTGCCTTCTGAAAGATCACCGTCAGCTTCTGGAATTCGTTTGGAAGAATATCATGAAACACATCATAAGGAACCAGATGAAGATGCTGAAAAGAATACAGCAACTAACGAGCAGCGCGGAGAGAATCCTGATAGTATGGAGTTGGCTTAAAACACAGATATCACTATACTGGAAAATGAAACTGATGTACTCTCAGAAAATCCGCTGATGTTAATAAGTTTTGTAGTAAATCCTCGAGTGCCATCAACACGTATCATGGGTTTGATTTTATTATTATTGTTATTGTAGGTTCATGCCATTAAATAATTTCTTTAATGTATGTATGAATTCTGAATAGCTGGTATTATTGTCCTCCCATGTCTGTTTAACAGTCATCTTTCTTCTCAAATATTTGATCATATTTTTTTAAATTTACCACCAATTTGACGTTTATTATTTTAACCGGTGTAATATAAGTATTAATCATTTATTAAAAGTGAATATAAAAAATAATGATTTAAAGAAATTCAGTTTGTAAATGGCATAAATAATTTCGTATTTATATGTAAAACAATGAATTTATGTCAAGTGAGAGTGTGTATTTGTTTTTTGTTTAGATGGCCTACTCTTAATTTTCTCAAAGAAAAAGGTAATTTAAAATGTCATTTGACTTCAAATATGAAGGCAAATGTGAAATGTCCACAAAAACTTGAACTTCCTATTCGGACATTTTCACAAGATTGATCTAACCGATTTTAAGTTATGATTTTATGCTTGACGTCAAATAAGAAGGTATAATAATTGTCTAAAAAGAAAGATAACTGTTGTGTTAAAGAAAAGAAACTGCTGAAACAGTACAATATCTTTTATGATTGGTTTTATTTCTAGTACTTTTTTCTCTCAATTTCTGAAAAACAAGAAAGGCAAGGCTACAACGAGGATTATCTACAATATTTTACATGGAGGAAATACCCTATATTTACTTGTATGAAATAAAAGGGAAAAAGAAGAAGTAAGATGAGCACAAAAAAATCCAGTTCATATTAATTTATGGTAATCTTTCTCTAATTTTACTTGGTAACTAACTCACTCTAGCATTAATATTTAGTAGTTAATAATTTTATTTTCCAATAATTATTACTTGAAATAATAATAATAACATATTCGGGTAGTATTTGAATAAAAAAAAAATAATCTAAATAGATTTCACTTTTTATCGAGCTTTCATCTGGGTTTTAACTTAAGCTACTACCTCTATTCAGACTTGTGTCGGTGGACAATGAAGTCCATCCAATCAGCAAAATAAAAAATTCAACTAAACCTAATATCAGTAATTATTTTATAAAAGTTTGACGTAATTAAATAAATTTAAATTTAAAAAATTAATATAAATAATAATTAAATCGTATTAATATCATATAATTAATAATTATATTAAATTTATTTATTTATTTAAGATACAATTAATTAAATAAACAATACGAGTAATTAAATAAATAATTATATTTAATTATATTATGGTATCTTAAAAATAATTATATTTAAATAAATAATTATTTAATATAATAATTTTAATTATTTATATTTAATTTATATTTAAATAAATTAAAAAATTTTATTAATTAATTAAATAAATTAAATTAAATTAATGACCCAGTTATACAAAATCAATCCCTTAATCGTTACACCAAAAGCTGTAGCTGTTAGTGGAGGCAAAAATTTATTTCTTAATGTTTTGGCAAGGCAGAGCCCTGGTCAATAGGCATAAAGAGCTGCATCATACAATGCCAGGGTTGACTAGTCATGTACAACGTTCCCTAGTTGCCCATACAATCAATGATTGACTTAAAGATTGAAGTCAAGTACTCTGTATCCCAGTTGCCCGCAAAATCAATGATTGACTCAAAGATTGATCACTAAGCGTCACTCTAATGTAAATTGTAGGATCAAACCCCAAACCATTGCACCAAAAACAATAATTGTTAACGAAGGCAAAACTTTATTTTCTTATATCTTTGCAGCGCGTAAAGCCCAACACTAAGTGGTCTCGGTGGTTATGACGAATTGCACCCCATGACGTCGCAGGTTGGCTAATCATGTAATCTATCCGCCGTTGCTCATACAACCGACAATTGGTTCAAAAGTTGGTTGCTAGCCTCACAACTAATAAATTATACGTTTAATAACAACTATTCGTGTCATATTATATTATCTATTTAATAAGTGAATGATATGATTAATAAATTAATAGCATATTAATAACAAGGCGTAATTAAATTAAAAATATTTAATTTATTTATAAAATAAGTGATTCAATTTATTTATAAAATACTGTAAATTTATTAATATAATACGAATATCACTTATTTATTCGAATTATTATCCTTAATCATAATTAAAAAAATAGTTAAAATCTTATTTTTTAAATATGATTTAAATCTTTTTTAAAATAATTGAAATCTTATTTTATATTACTAAAAAAAAGTAAATCAAATGATTTGAACGAATCACCCTCTTCTACTCAAACAAGATACTAAAGATTATAGGTACGAGATAAAAAATTTGTACGTCAACTACTGTAACATATTATACTATATTGGATTGGATTTTAACTCATGAATTTTAAACCGACAATTACTTTTAATCATTAACAAGGAAATTTTCTAAATGATTGTGAAATGCATTTACAATAAAACATTTGAAATTACATACTAAATTAATTTATAAATTGAAACATAAACATCCATTTTTCTATTTATTATTATTGTCATTATTATTTTGGCGTACAAAGTGAAGATGAAAAAAGTGACCGATTATCGACTCGGATGGTAAAATGGGCCTGTTTCGGCCCATCAATGAATGAGCCCAGTTAGATGTAGTGGGGACCATTTACACGTCTATCTTCATATGACCGGACCCATTTTATGAGAGCCTAGCAACACTATGCTCAAGCTATGCCTTCCTGATTTTAAATAGATAAAACGTCTTCTTCCGTTTTTACGCTGGCAGCCTCACAAAAATGTCATCGGTGTCGTTAATCTCCCACACGAATGCCGTTTCAAAGCCCGCAACGACAGCTGAATTGTCTTCTCGGAACCTTCCCCTTAAACCCTTCATAAAATCCTCAGTCATTCTCAGACCACAAACCTCGTGTTTAAAACAAGTTCATTACACAAGACAATGCAGAGTCAAATTCTCCTCTTCATCGGATGCCGTCGATCAAATTCTCGACCGGAAACATCCTGCAGACGATTCTGATTATGATATTACACCGGAAAAAGAGGTCAGAATGTATAAATTTTATGGTTTTCTTGTTTGTTTGTTTTGAGTCATTAGTCTTTTAAAGGTGTGTTTGGTTTCTTAGAAAGAGGAATCAAAGAAAAGAAAAGCAACTGAAATGCAAAGTATTAGTATCATTACGTTGTTATTGTTGTAGTTCGCAAGAAAACAAGAAATGATTTTTCAATTTTTTGAGCTGAAGCTTAGTAGCATGAGCTAGGTGGAGGTTTTACTTCTATCAATTGGGACTCCAAGATAAAGCATTCCCGTTAAAGCACAAGCACTTGCTTTTTAGTTTTTGTATTTGCACATTAATATTTATGTTACCTCTTGAAACAATAGAAGCTTGGAGTGGTTGTGAAGCCAAATGAGAAACCAAGGCTTGTATTGAAGTTCGTTTGGATGAAAAATGACATTGGTATTGCAATAGACCAAATGATAACTGGGCGTGGAACAATCCCTCTGAGTCCCTATTACTTTTGGCCGAGAAAGGATGCGTGGTACGAGCTCAAGGTTCTACTGGAGAGCAAGCCCTGGATTTCTCAGATGGAGAGGATTCATCTTCTCAATCAGGCTACCAATGTCATCAAGTTACGGCAAGCAAGCGGCTGCAATTTGTAGTAACGTTTACTATGTGAAGTTTTGAATATTGGTTACTTATTGTTGTAGACTGATATATTGGCAAGGCTAGATTTTTTTCATTATGAGATGTTGTGTTAGAATTTGTGTCTTTCTGTACTGTTTTTTGTCAAATTTAAAGGGAAGGGAAGTTTTTCTTTTTGACGATGTGAATTGTCTGCATTTGTGTTAGCTTTATCATTGATATCTCCAATATTTTGTCAACCTCAGTACTAAAACTCTTTGGTCTTTTGATTGTTTCTTATCAGAAAGCCTCTTGAATCTTGATTAGGGATCTGTGCAACATGGAAAGCACTTGCAAAGCATGACATAACCTTCAAATATCCCAATATTTATATTCCATCAGAAATCTTGGTGTGCTGCTACATCTTATAATGAATCAATTTGGATAAAAAATGAAGAAATAGAACCAACTACAAACTCTTGCAGGTATGAAGTATTAACTGAATCTGCAAAAGAACCAACTATAAATCAAAAGTTCTTTTCAGACTCTCTGCACTTGTTTGGCCGTCATTGATAGTTATTCCAGTCTAGATTTAAATGCTGCAAATGTAACAGCTCTGATGAAAATTTGTATGCTTGTCAGTCAGCCTAATTTCCCTCGTATCATCTGGCAATTTGAGTGTATCTACTGTTGGGGATCGATACTTATTATCTCTGTCCTCATCTGAGTATACTGCTCATCAACTCCAATATATTCTCAATTATGTTGATGTTCAGTAGCAGGCAAGCAAGCCTTCCTATTAAAATTCAAGTCATCACATTTTTTCCATGGTATGTTGCCCTGATTCCTCCCACCTTCATTGACTCATCGGAAGCTACTTTATTTATTAACTGCTCAATTTTGCTTTGTAATCTCGAAAACTGTTTTCCTTGTGCTCAAAATGCCTCTTTCTGAATCTGAATTTGAAGCAGATAATGCTGCTACTCTGTCCCGCTTTCCTTTCACTTTCTTCCAATTATTTGAGGTGAATTGTGAGCACCAATAGCAGTATCACTGTAGTTTTTCCTCCTTCCACATTGCAGGCAAATTATGAACTATATCTTTTGGCTTAAGATCATTGAAGGCAATTGGTTCAGTGGGCTTTGATTGCTTTTGGTTGACATCCAATTCATCCTACAATAATCGAAGATAGTCATTTAGCAAATGAAACCCTAGCATTGTGTTTGATACAAATTGTGTTGCAATGCATCGTACAAGTTTCCTAACCATGACAGAAGCAGGAGCGTCTTCCACTTGAACAGCAGAGTGATACTGATACCCATCTTCAGCACTTTCAATCTGTTTTCCAAGCTAGACTTTCATGACGAAAGCCTCTGTACAATCTGGAAATAGAACTTGGAAGAAGGAATTCATCAATATAATTAATTTTGCTAATATTTCAACTCTTTACCTAAGGTATAAAAATAGTATGTAATGTTGTGAATATTTTGGATACAGAGTTCTATCTCTGGTTCAATGATAAAACACAGAATCCTTTTGCATTTTATAATAATTTTGGCTTGTTTTCTGAACTTAAAAACTCAACGACAGTTTCTAAGTTACGTGAACTTTAATGCCAAGGCTGGAGGTAGCAAGCAATCAACAAAGCTACAAAAAAATATTTGTTCAATTCTAAAAATGAGCTCAAGATAAATTTGTTTAATTTAATTAAAAAAATAATAGACTTCATTGAAAGTTTAGTATTTGAATGTGAAACAAAAATATCATACTTAATGAAAAATATGCGACTCATTTTTGCCTCTGTGTATAGACTTGAGTCAGAATTTAGTATTTGGTAGATGAAAAAATAAAAACAATATTGATGGTAAATAATTTGTAAATTAAAAAAAAAAAAAAAAATTAGTTTGAAGAGAATGTTAATATTTTTATTTTTTTTTTAAAAAAAAGTCACAATTTTATTTGAGGGAATGCTATGTTGGTTATGTTGGGACCACTAGCATCCCCATCGATCACAAATAATTGCTCTTTCTCGAACTGATAACAAGGAAATCCCTTGAAGCAATTGGTAGAACTCATTTTTGGTTTTTGCAGTGCTGTAAGATTCTTATTAAAAATTGAAAGGCCTCATATCAATAGTTTAAACATTATATGAAGGTAATATATTGGGCAAAAGCATGGCAATTGACATAACTATCAAATATCCCAATATTTATTTTCCATTAAAATTCTTGGTGTAGAGCTACATCTGATAATAAATCAAATGAGGACTAAAAAAATGAAGAAATTGAACCAATTATGAATTAAGTACAACCTGAATCTGCAAAATTATGAAGCGATTACAAAAAAAAAAAAAAAAAAAAAAAAAAAAAAAAAAAAAAAAGTTCTTTTCAGACTCTCTACACTCTTCTGGTCCTCACTGATAGTTCCTTCCAGTCTATATTCGAATGCCGTGAATTTAATAGCTCTACAAAATCTTTTGTGTTCGTCATCTTAGTTTTCATAGGATGGCTCAGTGATTTCAGTGAATCTGCAGCTGGTAATTGATGCTTATTATCTATGTCCTCATCTGATGGATAGTGCTCATCATCAACTCCATTATCGATAGAGTGCAAGCTAGGCATCCTTTTAAAGTATAAATCACCATCTTTTTTCCATGGTATGTTGTGACCCTGATTCTTCCCACAGTCATTATCCACATCATCTGAATCCACTTCATTTTTGAACTGCTCATTTCTGCTCTGTGAACTCGAAAACTGTATCTCTCTGCTTAAAATGACGGTATCTGAATCAGAACTTAAAGTATGTAATGTTGTTCCTCCCCCTATATCCGTTACACTCTCTTCCAATTCTTCCTGGTGAATCCTAGTATTTATTTCTGTCATATCTTCACCTTCTGATTCGGAACCAAAGTTGTCAACACTACTTGATTTATCAGAGTTGGATACTGTTCTTGTTAGATGACTGGAAACACCCTGGTCATCTGAGTCATTGTCTTGTGAATCAGCTCTCGGGAGCTCAATCGCGGCTTTTGCGGCTGGAGCCGAGTAAGCTGCTGATTCAAAAGCATCGTGAGCAGCAGCTGCTACATCTCTGTAGTTTGTCCTCGCTTTAACTGAATCAGATAAGTTCTCATCGGGGTTCAAGACTTCGGGAAAATTATGTGCATCATCTTTGAGGTCAGGATCATTAATACAGGTAGCTAGTTCAGTAGGCATTGATTGCTTCTGTTCGACTTCCAACTTCTCCTACAATCATCAAACATGGTCATTCAGCAATAAGCACTGACATTGTGTTTGTTACAAGTTGCTATTCCAATGAAATATACAAGTTTCCTGACCTCGACAGAAGCAGAAGCATCTTCCTCTATTTGCAGAATGATACCCGTCTCACTAGAAATTTTCTTAAGCACTTTCACTCTGTTTTCCAAGCTAGACTGTCGGGATGAAAACCTCTGTACAATCTGGAAAATCAAAAGACAGATCTCATTGGAAGGAAATTCATCAATATATACAATTGTTTTCGCTAATCCATAGACTCTTTACCTTAGGATTCACTCTGCATTCGTTGCGTAATTCCACAGCACGAGTAGCAAACTCAGTACCAAACATCATCGTGAAACCCTCCCGAATTTTCTGAATCTCCGGAAACTCCCCACATCTTGAAGATGCAAAGATCAAACTCGATATTGCTTCTCTGAGCTCATCTGGGCATTCCCTATACGTAAACAATGAACATCCATGCACGTTAATAATGGATCAAACACAAAGAACAAAGAGCAAACGAGATCTATATTATTTGTAGAAACCTGAAGCTTTAACAGAAAGAAAGATGACTAACTTGTTTTCAATAAGCACGACTCTTTCAATCAGGAGACGGCAGTAGTCTTCTATCATTACAAGCGCATCCAACATGTTTTTTTCCCTGATCACATACTCAACCTGGAAAAAGATCCGTGCCCAAAAATTCATAGTAGTTACATAATAATAGAAAGAAAGAGGAGAAAGAAAGATCAGGGGATAAAGTACTAACACGACTTAGAGCTCGTTCATGTTGCCGGAGGTGAAGCAGCTCCATAACATCAGAGCTCGCCTGCGAATACCTCGCCTGGTGCCGATTGTTAAGTATGGCAATCCTTGAAATGGCAAGTTTAGCAAGAGTTTTGATCTTAGAGGTCCTGAAATTTCTCCCAAGCAGAGCATCCAGCTTTCTACCCATCTTCTGTCTATGCTTTGCTTCCTTGCTTGTAGCTAGTCTTAAAACTCGAGACAGAGAAACAAAGCCCCTGAAGCCAATTCCCAGCACACGCAATTTTACAAGCAACAAATGTTTATATGCAAATGACGACCGAATCCCTGATCATTGCATGATATGCTTTTGGTTGTAGCACGTGACTGATTACTATATTTACGCGTGGGTGTCGTTGTCTTGTGGGTTGAACTGGTCAATTTTTAGCTGCTGATGTTTGTTATGGAAGAAGAAACGGGGAGGTTGATTAATTCTGTGGCTAAAGACCTTGTTGACAGTACCTACGAAATTGAGAAACGACTGCTTATTGTTTGACAATACTCAGACAAAGTAAGACACGGAATTTTAAATTTAATGTATTTTAATTTTAGGGCATATAATATATGATACACATTATTAAATTTTTTGTTATATTTTTTAATTTGTGTATTATAAACTTGGTTATATATAACAAATTAAAATTGTATTAAAAAATCATTACATGCAATGAATTATAACTTAAAAATTAAAAATTAAAAACATATTACAACCAAAAAGTTATTACATTTATACTATCCATAATCTACCCTTAATTTTATGTTTGTTTTAATAAATAAAAATAAAATAGTCAACAGACCACAACCTCCCGAATTGGTTGGACCGAATCCTTAATTTTGTCTTTGTTTTTGTTTTAATAAATAAAATTAGTACGCAGACGACAATCTCCCGAATTGGTTTGACCGCATAGATACACCTACTAAGTTTGTAGATGACGTTAAATATCGTAATGGTTCTCACTTATTTTCTCATAATATTTTATTTAAATGACAAAAATATAAAAATAAATTATTACATTTTTAATAATATTTATTATAATTAACTCTTTATAATATTAGAATGCAAACTCTGATATAGAAATTATGGTGATGGTTGATGTGATAAAAAAATTATAAATTTTATTATAAGTTTTTTTATCCTGTAAAAAACAGACACGTAGCAGTGGCATATCTTCACTGTCGCTAAAAAATATATATATTTTATTAATATTGTAAATAAAAAAATTAATTAAGTATTGGTTAAACGAAAATTAGCTACAATGACACCATCTTTATTCATTTATGATAATCTATTTTCATTTATAAAAAATAATTATATTAAATTTTATTATTACATTAATATTATTAAAAAATAAAATAAATATATATTTTAATATTCTCATTATCTCAATAAAATATTATCAAACATTAATGATAATAATTCAAATCACAATGCATTTTAAAATAATTTATTGTTAAATTAAAATCAAATTGTTCAAGAAGAAGCTTTAGCTAATGATTTCCACCATTGTTGTCCTGTTAACTCAAAAGATGAGTCAATGAATTTCCCAGTTTTTAATTACTCTTACTTGGTTAACTGTTCTGTTTTATTAATTTTCTATTATCTGATTGACTGATTCTCTATATAATTATGAAAGTAGGAAGATTGTTTCCAACCCACAAAAGGAAAAGCAAATTAAGATTTTGTGTCTGAAAGCCGTTGGAATTTGAAGTTTTGGTCCTTCGTTATCTCAAACTGATGCACAAAATTTGGACCTTCTATTAATAGATAAGCCTAGAAGGGTTGACCCATTACATGGCTTAAGCTTTGAGGCTTCAGCTATGACCACCACATTCACTGTCATTTATATTTTATTATGCAAACCCCTAACAATTGACAACGTTGAGGATATAAACAGAAGAAATTTCTCTACGTATGCTCTATAAAAAATAATCTTAACAATTGGAAATATTTTTCATGTGGATACTCTTTTGTTTGGATAAAACACATAATCGTTGTAAATTTTATAAGCAAAACAAGAATAGACACGTAGCGTCGTTACACACAGTGATTTCCATGGTCAATGGCAATTGAACAAGTTACAATGATATGAAGCTTCGATTTTAGTAATTGTAAATTAAAAATTATGGCACATCATTCGCTTAGCTTTGATACTTTTACAGAAGGAAGAAAGGCTGATGACATTGACATCCGATTATTTGGCAAAAATGACAATTTAGTATTTAAATTTTGAAAGAGTGACTTCCGCACCTTATTTGTGACTTTTTACCATTAAAACGAATGGAATTAAGAATAAAATTATACTTTCACTTTTGTTCTAATTTTAAAAATAAAATATCCAAGATATTCTCAATAAAATAATAAAATAAATTTTTTTTTTTAACTTTATGATATAGTTGGAATAAATTATTTATTAAGGAGTTGAATGTCAGAACCTATGTGTTTGATTATTTATTTTCTTAAGCATAAAAAAAAAATATAATTTATTTTAAGGGCTTAATTGATATTAACTAAACTAAAGGTGCCTATAATTGAATTTTTTGCAATCGTTTATAAATAAACTAATGATATAAAGTTGGATTACAGTGATGGTGAGTCGCAACAAGCGATTAGCTATGACAAATCGAGCTGAGTTTGAACAAATTTGTTCGATACTATTTTCAGCGATTCCTGTGATTGTTTGCAATAAAATTTTGTCTATGTCGTTGTGAGAGTCATTTAGTAGTCTCAATTGACGGTGAAATTGGCCGGAATAGCTAATGGTGACAGTGATCGACGATGGTTCTTAGTTTGTTGGCTAGAGTTTTTGTTTTATCGTATATTTATTTTTATAAATATGTTTAATAAATAATTATTTTTAAAATAGATAATAAATAAAATATTGATACAATACAAATAATATTTTTAAAATAAAATATTTTGAAGCAAAAATAGTGTTAATTTATATTTATGTTAATATAAAATTGAAGTGATTTGTTTTAATCTTAATACAAAAATTGTTATGGAATTATGTTGTATTAATGAAAAATTAAAATGGATTATATTATTTTTACATATATATAGATATATAATAATTATTTATTAAATATAAATAGTAAATAAATTATTAATATATTATAAATAATATTTTTTTATATGAGATATAATTTTATAAATTTTTAAACATAAACAATAAACAAGCGTATTTTTTATTTTTTATAAAATTTTAATTATTTTAAAAAATATTAAAATACTAAAAAAAATAAAATGTAAGTATATTAGTAGATATATACATGTCAAACTTAGTCAAATAATTATTTTACTTTTCTCAATCTTGTAAGGGGTTAAAATAATTATTTTATTAGTCAAACTCAATTAAATATCACTTCCAACATAAAACTTAAAGATAGAGATATATAAAATCACTTCTTTTTTTAATTTATATACTAAACTGTTATTTTTTTTTAAAACAATGAAAATGTAGATGTGATTAGCACAAATAAAAAACATCAACAAAAATGTGAAACTAAGAGAATCATGTGTGTATGAAAGCAATTACGTTTAAGATTTTGTTAACGAATGTCCTTAAAACATTTATTAAGGTTTTTCTTTTTTATATTTGTTAGCCATAATAAATATCCTAAATTATAAGGATTTGAGATACTGACTTGTATCCAAATATGTAATTGTCATAACAAATAATATGATAGAGAAATTTTGGAACTTAACCTTTAAACAAAATTTCTAAGGGATAAAACTCCTGGATAGAGACGCAAAAATCACTTTTTCTAAAATTGTTATTTTTTTAATTTGTATAAGAAGTTAAAATAGTTGTTTTATTAGTCAAACTTAGTTAAATATCACTTTTAATGGATAAAATTTTATGAATAGAGATGCAAAAATTAATTTTTTAGTTTATATACTAAAATGTTATTTTTGTCGAATAATAAAATATAGATGTAATTAGCCCAAATAAAAGAAGATCAAGGAAAACATTAATGCAAGAGAAGTGTGTTTGTGTATATAGTATCATTAATCGATCCTAAATTATAAGGATTTATGATTTCCTCTTCGTTCAATTTGAAGCACTACTAGAAGAAATTCCAGCCTGCGGGGTCCTACCAAACACAAGTCCTCTGGCTGCGTTGACAATAGTTAAGTTGACCAAGACAAATCAAACCGGCATCCATGAATGTATTAGTTCTCATCTATCCAATGTCATCAGAATTCTTTGTTCTTAGGTTTGGCTCGAAATTCAGATATTTTCTTTTACCATGGAATAATGTTATTGTTGTCAATTCAACAACTCTCTAAGCCATTAAATGATAATTAATATCTATTAGATTAGTACTAAAAAAGAAACATCGACATTGAATTGCCCTGGAAGGGCAGTTAAAAAAGAATTAGAGTACAGTGAATAATTTTTATTAGCATTTCTCTTCATACTTGATTTTCTTAGTTGTACCCTCAATTCTTCTGGGCATTGAATTTTTTTAAAATAGTAGAATTTGAGAGACCATCAATCAAAACCGACAAACTAAAGACGAAAAAAGAACACTAGAGAATAAGATATAACAAAACTTACAGCACAGCACAGAATTAGGTCTAATAAAATATACAACCAACATTAAAAGAGAGCAATTAATAGATCAAATGCTATGGCGTCCAAGGATAAACTAGGAACATTAACATCTTGACAAGTTTTTTCCAAAGACTCCACAAGAACAGAACATGTAATTTGTATAAGACACTGTGTGTTTAACCACAAGAGGATAATAATATTCACCCAACAAGGAAAAGAAAATGTCAGAATCATAAAAGGAAACAAAAGAGAAAACCACGGGGAAACAACAGAAGGGGTCGTTTCCAGTCAATCTTCAAACTCGTGCATGTGATCTAACAGATAGTTGGCAGCCAATTCTTCATTCTTGTTGCATGCAAAGAAAACCTCCAACACTAGGGCACGAT
>JAWDEX010000022.1:3326611-3342368 GCA_035221805.1 Trichilia hirta
TTATTTGAGGTGAACTATGAGCACCAGTAGCAATATCTCTGTAGTTTTTCCTCGCTTCTACATTTCAGGCAAGTTACAGGCTACATCGTTGCAAGCAAGCCTTCCTATTAAAATTCAAGTCATGAATGGTATGTTGCCCTGAATCTTCCCACTGTCATTGTGGACATCATCTGAAGCTACTTTATTTATTATCTGCTTGTTTTGGTATTGGAATCTTGAAAAATGTTTCTTTGTGCTTAAAATGCTTCTATCCGAATCTGAAACTGAAGCAGATAATGCTGTTACCTTGCCTGCTTTCCTTTCACTGTCCTCCAATTATTTGAGGTGAACTATGAGCACCAGTAGCAATATCTCTGTAGTTTTTCCTCGCTTCTACATTTCAGGCAAGTTACGGGCTACATCGTTGAGCTTAGGATCATGGGCTACATCGTTGAGCTTAGGATCATTGAAAACGGCTAGTTCATTAGGCTTTGATTGCTTCTGGTTGACATCCAATTTCTCCTCCAATCATCGAAGATAGTCATTTAGCAAATGAAACCCTATTATTTTATAATTGTTGTTGCAATGCATCATACAAGTTTCCTAACCTTGACAGAAGCAGGAGCATCCGCCCCTATCTTCAGAGTGATACTGATGCCTGTATCCGTAGAAACTTCCTTCAGCACTTTCAACTTGTTTTCCAAGGTAGACTTTCGTGATGAAAGCCTCTGCACAATCTGGAAATAGAACTTAAAAGAAGGCAATTCATCAATATAATTGATTTTGCAGATCATTCAACTCTTTGCCTAAAATAGTATGTAGTATTGTGAATATTTTGGATACAGAGTCCTACCTATATGATAAAACACACAACACTTTTGCATTGTATCATAATTTCGGCTTGTTTTACCAACTTAAATACTCATCGACAATTTCTAAGTCACATGAACCTTTAATTGCCTAGGCTGGAGACAGCAAGCAATGAACATGACTACAAAATCATTAGTTCAATTTCATGAGTGAGCATGAACTCAAGATAAATTTGTTTAATTTAATAAAAATATATATATAAGTGATGAAAAATAATTTAAAAATCAAAAAGAAAAAGTTAATTTGATGAGAATGGTAATATTTTTAATCTGGTTTTAAAAAGTCTCAATTTTATTTGACGATTTGTTGGGCTTACTAGCATCTCCGTTGATCATTTATAATTTCCATTTCTTGAACTGATAACAAGGCAATCCCTTGAATTGGTAGATTCATTTTTGGCTTTAGCAGTACTGTTGAGATTTTTTTATTAAAAACTTCAAGGCTTCTTCAATGAATAGTTTAAATATGATTTGGAGTTAATATATTCCATTTAAAATCTTGGTGTGAAGTACATCTTATAATAAATCAAATGAGGATAAAAAGAAATGAAGAAATATATCTGATCCTGAATGAATTAATTAATTAATACATGAATCTGCAAAATTATGAAGCAATAAACAAAAAATTCCTTTCAGACTCTCTGCACTCGTCTGGTCCTCGCTGATAGTTCCTTCCAGTCTATATACTTGAATGCTGTGAAAGTAATCGCTCTACAAAAAACTTGTGTTTGTCATCTTAGTTTTCGTAGGATCATCTTCAGTGAATCCGTTGTTGGTAACTGCTGCTTATTATGTATGTTCTCATCTGACGTATTGTGCTCATAATCAAATCCATTATCAATAGAGTGCAAGCCTAGGCTTCCTACGAAAATCTAAGTCACTATGTTTTTATCATGGTATGTTGGGCTCCGGATTCTTCCCACTGTCATTGTCCGAATCATCTGAAGCTACTTCATTTTTTTATTTTAATAATCTTTAGAACGAGACTATTTATTTATTTATTTATTTATAATAATATATATTATTTTAATAATTAAAAATAAATAAATAATTATATTAAATTTTATTATTACATTAACAGTAATTGAGATATTTACAGCAGATACTACCAAAAAAATAAATATCTATTTTTATATTTTTGTTATTTAAATAAAATATTATCAAATATGAATAATAATAGCATAATGCATTTTTAAATCATTACATACAGTAATTTATTATTAAGTTACCATCAAATTGCAACCAATTATATATAAACTCTGTATTCGGAATAAGAAAATTACATCTTTGGAAACGTTTTTATTTTATTTTTATCTTAATTTTTCGTATTTCTATTCTTTTTTTAAATTTCGATGTTAATCTCAGCCTTCAGCCTACTTTGTTTCTTCAATTTTTGTACTTTATGCTTTCCAATTTCTTAAATTCACCTGCCAGTAAAATTAAATTACGTTTCAAATGGTTATTTATTAGCTTAAACTGTTCAATTCAGCCGCCGCCATCTACCATTCGCGGTCAAGAAGCTTGAACTAATGATTTCTACCATTTGCTTATGACGAAAATGTTCTCCTGTTAACTCGAAAGATGAGTTGATGTATTTCCCTTCCCAGTTTTTAATTCCTCTTTACTTCGTTAAGTGTTCTGTTTTATTAATTTTCTATTATCTGATTGACTGATTCTCTATAATTGTAAATGCACGAGATTGTTTTCACCGTATCAAAGGAAAAACAAATTAAGATTTTGTGTCTAAAAGCAGTTGGAATTTCAGGTTTTGGTCCTTCGTTCTGCCACACGGATGCACAATATTTGAACCTCCTTTTGAAAAATGTATTAAGAGTTTAATTCTACAACGAAAGGAACAAGAAGGCTTCACCAATTACACGGCTTGAGTCTTGAGCTATGACCACATTCACCATCATTTATATTTTATTATGTAAATTCTGAGCGATTGAGAATGTTGAGGATATAAATATAAAACATTCCCGTATGCATGATCTATAAAAAAAATATAATAATTGTTAATACTTTGCTCTGTATCCCTTGTTCCGATAAAACACATAATCCTTCCACATTTTCTCAGTAAAACAATAATAGACAAATAACGTTTTAACTTAGAGTGATTTCCGTGCTTTAAACAAGTTATAATGACATGAAGCTTTGATGAATCTAAAATCATACCATTTCGATCTCAAACTTACCTTTCATTAATTTCCACAAAAAGAAGAAAGATCAAGGAAAACGTGAAAGCAAGATAATTGGGTGTGTGAAAGAAAATATATTTACATATATTTTATTGTTTTAATTTTGATATAAGATTAAGCAAACACCCAAATGAAATGAGTTGCTTTTCTTTACCAGAGGAATCGATTTTGGAACATCATTAATCGATCTTAAATGGTGAATATAAGTAATTCTTAAGGACCTGGGATATCCACTTGAACCCAATTTTAAAATTGTTATGATAAATGACACGATTGGGACATTTTGGAGCTTTGGTGTTAGACCTATTTTGTCGATAAATAATTTTAGTTTAATTTCTTCCTCGTTCAATTGGAAGCACGATTAGAAATTCCGGCTAGCTGGGTCCTAACCTATCAAAGCGGGTCCTCGGACTGCGCCAACAAGACTGTCATTTTGTGATCCTATCAACTTCCACATAAATTTAAAAATAAATAAAGTGATTATCCCAAACAGCACTGTATCAAACCGAAATCAGCGAATTTGTTATTTCTTATCCACCCAATGTCATCGTATAATATTATTGTTGTCAATTCAACAACTCTCCAGGCCATTAAATGAGAACAGACACTAGATTAGTGCTAAGAAAGAACAATTGACATTGAATTGGTTTTGCTGCCTAAAAAGAATAATTAAAATTTACAGAATCGCTTTCTAACATCGGATTTCAAAAACAAAACTAATCAATGAATAATTTTTATTAGAATTTCTCCCCATCCTTGATTTTCTTTGTTGTACCCTCAATTATTCTGAACCTTGATTTTTTTTTTTTTTTTTTAAATTTAAATAGCAGAATTACAGAGGCCAACGATTAAAATCAACGACCTAAACAAGAAAAGAGAACATTAGAGATTAGGATCAAACAGAGTTACCAGCACAGAACAGAATTATGTGTAATAAAATATATATCCAACATTAAAAGAGAGATTAATAGATCAAATGCTATAACGTCTAAGGATAAACTACGAACATTAACATCTTGACAATTTTTTTCCAAAGACTCCACAGGAACAGAACATGTAATCTGTATAAGACACTGTTAAAACACAAGAAGATAATAATATTCACCCAACAAGAGAAAAAGTCAGAATCATAAAAAGAAACAAAAGAGAAAACCACGGGGAAACGAGAAGGGGTCATTTCCAATCAATCTTCAAACTCGTGCATGTGATCTAACAGATAGTTGGCTGCCAACTCTTCGTTCTTGTTGCATGCGAAGAAAACCTCCAACACTAGGGCACGATCAAAGCCCATCGCTTCAAGCTGAAAAAATCAATCAATCAATCAAGATTACTAAAATTATATTCCATCTCACATAGGAGGGATCAATAATTCTAAATCTAAGGCAGTCGCTAGTACTGTAATCATATAACCAATACTTATGACGTTGCATATTCAGAAGCCAGAAATTCAATTGGAGTTCGACGCAAACTCGACACAAGATGAAGTGCTGACAACATGTTCATTTGAATCAAACTAAGAAGGGCTACATACTTACACGCTCAATTGCCTCTCGTTCCTCAGGGGTTACAGGCACAGCCTGTGGCATTGATGAGGCCAAATGACCCAGTATGTTCCTGCTAGAAACATAGCCAAAAAGCATCATGCAGTCATCAATCAATCAAAGAAATAAACTACAAGCACCAGCAGCAGATTTAACTCACCCTTCTCCTCCTTCAACAGGCTCATTTATCAAACGTAAGAAGTCGGCCTGATGCTCTTGGATGAGCCGCATCAAGTATGGATTTTGCTTTCCAAGCTCCTGAAGTAATGGCTGCAATACAGAACAATGTCACAATTCATTTTGGTAAAATGGTGAGCTATGACACAGCCAAACTACAAACAAAATGGAGAGTTGAATGTACAAGGCATAAAGGTTCTGTAAGAAAACAGACAAAAGGCACCTGCAAAATTTGTGGATTCGCTTGTACCATGGCACGCAAGGCTTGAAACTGAAATAAAATAGTAAAAATAAACTCAGTAAACCTAACACAAAGAATCAACAAAATCGCATGCAGGTCAAAAATTTATTGAAACCTGTTGACTGTTGCGCAGGAAGTCCAAGGTACCTGCACCAGCATTTGAACCCATATTTGGAAGACCCTGCTTCCAGGAATAAATTAAAAAAATCATCACTCAACTCCATAACACGGTTCAACCACGTGATCAGAAATGCAGGTATACCTGTGGAAAAAGATCCAGTGGGTTTGCATTAGGGCCACTTGGTGGTGTAGGTGCTGCGGGTTGTTGAGTCTGAGCTGGAGGGTTTCCTGCCTGCCCACCAGCAGGAGCACGAGCAGCTAGTGGGACTACAGGTTGCTCAGGTATGCCCTGACACATTGTCTCATGTTAAATTGATTATGAGAGAGCAATAGAATGCATTTACAGTCAACTAAATATGGGAAATACAAGTGACATGCCCATCATCTTCTTTTACAATATAAGCCTCCAATTTCACAGAGCATTTTCTCGTCACATCACTATTCAATTTCACAGAAATTCCATGCAAAGTGAAAAGGACACTGTACAAGAAGTCAGAATCTCAACCTTCCAACAGCATCAGGTTATAATGTCCATCTTTCTTTTATCTGGGCAACCTCAATAAAACAAGGAAAATTATTAAAATGGTATTTGTTTTCATAGATAGTACCTAAATGAAAAACCATCTTTTTTCCTAAAATATCACCCCAAAAGATCAAAGATTTTGAAAGTGGCAAGGATTGGAGGTTTGAACTCGTGCAATTGTTGAAGAGTTAAGTGATGGCATAACCATCAAACTTATCAAGAACAAAGCAATTTTTTTATTTTTTATCATATTCAATATTGAGAAATATTCGAACTCAACACCTACGAGGACCAATAAGTACAGTATGGTAAGTAGTGAACAAATGAAGCAACTAAAAACTAGGTAAGGACTTACAGAATACAGGTATTCAACAGCTCTTTCCGGATTGTTATATGCAGCACGTAAAGCACGTACAACAGTTTCCCGTTCCCAGCTCCCTCCACCCATATCAAGGATCTGTTGAATAGTAGCTTCCAAATTACTCCCTGCTACAAGATTTGATGCGGCTTGGCCATAAACATCTGCTGAGCTGCTTCAGCCCAAAGGATAAAATATTAAACTTCACACTGATCATGTAAAAGGTAAGCCCGTAAAATAGTATTAAGCCTTGCCCTATGACAACAATTTGACTCTGCAGACCTGACACCTATTTTTCAAAGATTTGAAAAAAAGAAACTCACAAAGCTGGAGGAGCGGCAGCAGGAGTAGATTCAGGGACAGAACGTGGACTGCACAGTTTTGAAAAGAAGAGAAAAAAAAGAAAGGTAAGACAGGTAAGGAAAGAAATAAGCGATATAACAGGACGTGTGTTGCAATTTCAAAGGAAAAAAAATTAACAACTAATACTTAGGCACTGATACAAGAATATCAGGGGGGAAAACAAAGAAAAAGGAGCATTTCCAGACTCACAGTGCCACAGTTGGTGTAGGAGTTTGAGGTGTCGTTGACAGCTGTGTTGAGGTAGGAGGTAAAGAACTTGCAGTTTGTGCCTACAAAAACATTTAGCTGAAAAATATGAACTTTCAAATGCAAAAAGGAATCTCATCTATTCATATAAAATTTCGAAGATTATATAGAGGTTCCATCATGTAATAATATTATTTAACATGTACCAATACACTGTTCTTTCTCCTTAAATTGTTAGGCATTCAGGCTCTAACTGAGAATCTATAATTGTAAATGACAAGTAACATATAAGCTTAGCATGATGCATATTAACTGATATTCCTATAATTTAACAAAAATAAATTGGATGTATCAGCATCAATTAGCACCAATCCATTCGCTTAGCATGATGCATGCTAACCAATATTCGTATGGTTCAATGAAAATGAATAGGATGTATGCAGCATCACAGTACATCTAGTATTGTTGTCTTCATCATTGTATGTAATCAACAGACTAATAGATAAAAATTGAAGAAAAATACCATAGCTACCCAAACAAAAAAAAAATTCTGATAATTTAACCGAGTAAGACTTAAAAAGAATAATAACCAGGACTCAAATCCCTCCTTTTTCTCTTTGGATTTAATTTAAGAATCCAATACATACATGCTTTACAGCAGAACTAGAATGGATCACTTTGTGTCTATTCATAATATTTTCAGTCTTTCTACACATCTAGCAACTGTTATCTTAATGTCTGACCTCTAGCATATTTGTGTCTTTGGTTTAAAGACCCATGAACTATCTCACTTACTGATACATAAATGAATAGAGGGAAAAAATTAGTTACTATTAAACCCATTCAAAGAATGTCCAAAAAGCTATGAAGTCTAGTATAATATAAATGTAATAAATTTTTTAATGCAAATGAAATTTAAAGACACCAGCGAGGTAGTTGATCCCGTACTTCATAAGTTGATGTGGTTTTAAACATAAGAAATATAGAGATAAACTATATTGATCACGATACTAACAGAAAGTGAGTAAAAGGAATTTAAACTACATTTATTGCATTACCCGATTTGTTGGTGCAGCAGATGCAGCTGAGGCTCCACTTGATGAAGCCTTAGTCTACAATTGTTTCAGCAAGAACAAATTAAGACACTCTTTCAACAAATTGTCAAAATTGTCGTGCTTATATCTCTTGGCAAAATGATGACAAAAGAAAATAACAAAAGTCAACATGAAAAGCGAAAATCTAGTTGTAATACATTATTTCATCGTAATTTGTTTTCAAATGACTAGATAGGAAACAACTAAAAATTGAATAAATAAGAAATAAAATCCAAACAGTCCCACATTCTTGTGATGACTTTGCTAAACAAGGGACTTCCACAAAACAGTAAACCATCACAATATTAACCTGAAAAAATGCTCTGAAAGTGACTATAATTAAAACAAATAAAATGCCTACGATAATTTTTAAACAAAAAGTAAAGGGAAGGATAACCTTTCTAGCATATTTATGTTTAGAAATTAGGTGGACACAAACCACTAAACAAAAGTCTGCATGCTCAATTATATAAATGTCGTGTGAATCATATTTAGTTCTTTTAAAGAGAAAGTTCTGAGCACAGAAATAGTTGATTGAAAGCAGAACATATGGTCCCACATAAAAGTATCTTTCCAAAAGAGAAGAGATTGTTGTAGATTCACAAGAGCTTGCAGCTCCAAACAGAGATAAATTGAAAAAATAAAGCCGAAGCCAACCCAAGATCTGAATTTAAGGATAATGAATCGGACAAAATAATATAGACTTCTAGCACATCTTTACGTAAAATATCTAAGGCAATTCCGCCCTTAAGCTGCCCATTTCAAAAACTAGAATGATCCTGAGCCTAATGCAAATGGGATTGAGAAATATCTATGGAGGTGAACATCAAGGTGGAAATTTAAACTGCCCAGATTAGTTCTCATGCTAATTATTTAATTAGCAATACATTAGAGAATATTTGATCTAGTTCCCAAGAAAAAGTTGGCCTGTGCTCAGTTTATATTCATATATTGGCTGACATTCAAACTGCCAAAGTAAATGCAGGATAGAATTTAGTGTGCACCACTCACCCTAAGCATTCCTTACTTGATTTTCTTTTCTTTTTACCATAGCTTTGAGTAAAAAAGTGAATGAGTATATCATTCCCTCCCAATTAGATCAAAAACATTAAAAAATAAAAGCGAGAGAAGATGTTTTTAGTTCCGAAAAGATATGTGCATGTATACATACATATATTTAAATGTGACTCCATCACGCCTTCCCTTCAACTCATCTCTAAAATCATTACAGATAGAGCATTTACAAAGAGAACCTCTAAAGGGTCCAGCCAAATTTACCTTTGTCGACATGACAACAACAAAACTGTTCTCGGCAACTTTGTTTTCTTCTAGGGTTGTGCCATCCTTAAGAACTTTTCCCTGATGAATAAGCATCTGCTGGGCAGCTGGGTAGACATCTGAACCTTGTACATTTTCAATATTTTTCTTGACATCAGCAACCTGTGGGAATATGTTAATGAATAAGGCCTCGAACATTAATTTTAGCAACTAGAAGCAACATCACGAAGTATAAAAATAAAAATATTTTTAAAAAATGACTCGTCATCAAGGACTATGGTTTGTAACAAAAATTAATTTGGGAAAACTGTTTTCCTAGAAGAGGTATTGCACCTAAAAGTACACAAAAGCTTGGGCAAAATTTCCTTTATAGGAAGGCCACTTGAGAAATAAGTTTTAAAAATTTAAGTGTCACTCTGAATAAGCAATTATCTTTCATTTATGATGTACGTTTAAGACCCACATAGATGACAAACCAGATGCTGTTACCCTGTCTTAGCGCAGTTGATGTACGGTTAAATCAAGTGGGTCAACAATGATCAAAACTTACAAAACTTAAAAACCTATCTACCAGATGATAATAATAAAAAATAAATAAATAAGTAAACTTTAACCATTAAGAAAGAAAACAAACGGTAGTATATATACACATGAAGAATGGAATAATAACCATATGGAACAATGTTAATGTTTATAAACATGAAATTCATTCAGACCAATGTTACATCAAATTTCAGCCATATCTTGGGTTAGTAACATTGGAATCTCCAAATTTGCAAACCATATCTAAACAGACGTCAAATCCAGCCAATAAAATAGTAAAAGAGCCAAGAAACATGCAATGTCCACTTTCTAGAACAGATAATAACAAGAAATTTTAAAAGGAATATTGAATCAGAAAATACTTTAATTTTTTTTCTTTCAGTAACTAGACATTATAAAATATCTTTGGCATATCAAATATATCTAGGATCAGGCACCTGCAGCACGATGGATTATAAAACCAGTATCTGCTGCCAACTTACATTCACAACGTTTATTCTTTTAAACAGCGCGCAAGCAGCTGCTGAACTTATATCAGTAGAGGATCAAGAGCTATTCTAGTTTACAGCAGGATGTACGGCTGATAGTATAAATTTATTTGATAAAACAAGGTAAGTTAACGAAACTCTATTCATTCAACATCACATTAAACAGAACAAAGACCTAACAATTATCCAAATTCCCGCAGTCAAAGCACAGTTCACACAAAATCCGAATACCTATCGCGGTTAATCAACTTAATTACTCAAACAAAAGACAAAATATTATCAATTAACCTCATAAACATCGCTAGAACAGAAAAAGACTACACATGTGACCAAAATAAACCCTAATTGTATATAGATAAAATCGTTTGCCAAGTTATTCGGATGAACGACGCGAAAAGCTGAGTTTCTATTATAATTAAGCGACTGACAGAGAGAGAGAGATTGATACTTTGTCTTCGGGTTCCACTTCGATCTCGAAGTGAGTACCCTTCAAAGTCTTCACGAAAACCTTCATCTTCTCCAAAACTTACTAGCTCAAACAATCTCCGATTCTCCAAACTCCGGTCACGCCGGCTGTTACTTTCACCAAGACAGCGAAAGCAAATGTTTCTTTTTTTTTTTTTTTATTAACTTTGGGTAAAGAGAGCGAAAAGAGTCACCCAAAGAAAGGGAAGGCCGGGCTCTGTACCTTTTATATAGCTAAAGCAAGAGGGATGTTCGAGTAACAAAGAAGTATATCGCTAGCGACTAAATAACCAATGAGATGCTGACGCGTGCATGGACGGTGGTTTGTCCTGTTGTGAGTGGATGTTCGGAAGTTTGTTTGTTAAAAGCATTGGGCTTGTTTGAGGAGTCACGCATGCGCTAATCAATGGCAAATAGCCATGGTTCTCTGAAATGACACATAGACCTGTTATTGTGACAAAAAAATTTTATAATTTTTTAAAATATTACTCATTTTTTTATTAACATATTTATAATAAATACTTTTATAATTTAAAATAATAACAAAAATAATTTTCACTAAAAATAAAAAATATATATTTATATCATGCAAATTTTTAACTTTTAATATATATTCTTAATTTTTATCATATAAATTTTTAAATTAAAATAATTAATTTATTAAAAAAATATTTAAATTTAATTTATAAATTTAACACTTTCATTTATAATATTTAACACTAAAAATTTTTGATAATTTAATTTTTAAAAATAAAATTTAAAATATTTTATTTTACATTCATAAAAATTTATGAATTTATTTTTATTTTAAAATTAAAATTTATAAAAATTTTATTTTTATTTCTAAAAATTAAATAAATATTTAAATTATTCAATGACTATAATTATTTTAAAAAATTTAATTTATAATTTTATATTTATAAGCTCTTTTAAAAGAAATTTACAAAATTATAAAATAAAAATAAATTCATAAATTTTTATAAACACAAAATAAAAATATTTTAAATTTTATTTTTAAAAATTAAATTATAAATTTTTAGTATAAAGTATTATGAAATAAAAATTAATTTAGAATTTTATATTTATATTTAATAAAATTTTTTAAAAGTATTTATAAATATAAAGTCACAAATTAAACTCCTTTTTATAGTATAGCTTATTATAATTGTTCGATAATTTAAATAAAATATTTAATTTTTAAAAATATAAATTAAAAAATTATAAATTTAAATTAAAAAATAAAAATAAATTGATAAATTTTTATGAATATAAAATAAAAATATTTTAAATTTAATTTTTAAAAATTAATTTATAAATTTTTTAATGTAAAAAATTATAAATTAAATTTAAAATATTTTTTAAAATTAGTGATTTTAATTTAAAAGTATAAATAATAAAAATTAAGAATTTATACGATAAAAATTAAGAATTTATGTAATAAATATAAATATTTTTATATTTATTAAATAAAAATTTTTTCATTCTTTTAAATTATAAAAAATATTTATTATAAATATTATAATTAGAAATTAAGTAAAATTTTAAAAAATTATAAAAAAATTTTGTCACAAATTTTATTATTATTTAAAAAAACAATAGGTATTTGTCTTAGGTGAGAAAATATTTTGACAATTTTTTTGGAATTTTCCGTACAAGTGGGGCATGTCAAACAGCGGTGGTGTATGATAGCATTGAAAGGCTCGAATGGTTCTATTCTTTGTGTGCCACTTTGGTACAAAGTTACAAAATAATAAGAGTTATTATTACTTATCTTTTTCAAATTTTCATAATATTTAATTAAATAATAAAAATATAAAAAAATATTTATTTTTTAAATATAATTTATAATTATTTTTGTATAAATACAGATATATTAAAAATAGATATATTATTTATTATTTTAATTATTGTAACATACATTTAATTATTATTATTAAAAAATAAATTTTTTTTATTATATTTCATTATTAATATATCTTTAATTGTCAGACAATAATGATTATTTAGTAAAAATTATAAAAATTATATTTTTACATTATTAATAATGGGTGTGTGAATTTTTTTGATTATTCAATTTAAATTATTGAGTATGAAATTAACTTTTTTACTTTTAATAATATATATGTTAATGAAACAAAATAAATAAATAAATATATCTAATTTTATTATTGCATATAATAGTATAAAAGTAATTATAAATAATATTTAAAAAAGAAAAGAGGAGATAATGATTATTTTTTTTATTCTCACTATTTAAGCGAAATATTACTATAAACTTTGAGTGTGGGAAGTGGTAATAATCTAAACAATGTATATAGGGCATTTTCAAAAATCTCTCATAAATTGTGAAAATAATATTTAGAAAAAAAATTTATATAAATTTACATAAATCTCCTTTATTACAGTATTTTTTAACCCTTTAATTGTTTGTTAACAAATTAAAAGTATTAAAACATCTAAAATAATCTCACTTCTTAATTGATCAACTAAAAATATTAAAATATTTAAAATAAATTTATTTCTTAATTTAATTTATTCGTATAATTATTATTCTCTTTTATAGCTAATAATTATAATAATAAACTAAGAATAATTTATCCCATTAAATAGATGGGATGAAGTCGTCACTGTAGCAATAAATAGAATGGAACCATACAAATCTGATACTACTTATCTTAATCCTGAAACAACTCTAAATATGATATTGAGATAATTTTTTTCTAATTTCAATCTAATCCCAAACTAAATAAGCCTCAGCACTGTAATATAACTTCTATTTATTTCAATGAAAGTAATTGCTTTGAAAAGTAAATTTTAGATTAAATTTATATTTAATAAAAAAATTTAAATTACTGATTTTATAATACAATAATTTTTGACAATAGCTTTAAAAAATAAGTGGGATTACTTTTAAAAGTTATTTATTAAAAATATAGAAGGATATTTAATATAATACTCAGAATTTTTATCATAATTTTATTATTTTAATAAAAAATAATTGTGTCCTGCATTATTATAAATTTTATATTTTTTTATTCTATATTTGTTAGTGTATTACAAAATTTTTTAATAGTTATATATAAAAATAAAATAAAATTTTATTAAGTCAATTTATTTTAATAAGATAATTATATTTTTTTTAAATAATTGTCATTAATTTTAAAGGGCTTTTATTAACTAGTGTCTTTAGAGTAATTGTTGAAAATTTTTATATTTAGTAAGTCATATTTTTTAATATATTAAAATTTACCAATAATTAATATATTAAATATTAAAAACTACTATAAAATAAAAAATATAAAAGCTTTAATAAATACCTAAAAGTACTCGCTAACAAATTTATTTTAAATATTAAATGATCTATTTATATATATGAAAGCTTATTATTATTATTGTATAGAATAATATTACATGTACAAATCTTTTATACAAATTCTCATATACAAACTACACAAATTCTTTCATATAAATTTATATGGTATGATAATATTATTTATTCCTATTTTCATGTTATTTACTTTTGATAATTAAATTAATTTTAATTTTTTATTAACTAATAATAACACATCACATAAGTTCATATCTGAATTTGTATAAAAAAAATATTTTTATTGTCACTCTTATTATAATATTATATACCAAGATCTATTAACATTATTGTACTATCATATAAATAAATTTTTTATTATAAATTTAATCATATATTTATTATAATTATTATATATTGGCACCTTCTTAGTCAAATTCAAACACTTCCAACACTCTTAATAGCTCAATATACCAAATACACTTAAGAAAAATTACCCTATTTAATTTATATTTAATAATTAATTTTAAATTTAATTTTATGTAAAAAATTTAGACATAATTAATTAAATACTAATTTTATTGATAATTTTATTCTCTTTTATTTTAAGTTAAATTCAACTGACTATTTTTTACTTTTTATTTTTTACTCTCGTACTCAAAATTATAGTAAAAAATTCAAATTTTAAAATAGCATTGATTGTCAAACTCAGCATCGTCCACAATCAAGACATTTATCTAGAGGTATAAATTGTGAGTTTTGAAAAATTATTTATTTTTATGTTATTTTAAGAATACTTTATCATATTATAGTGATATTGATTAAAATGAATTAATTTTGTACCGATTAAAATGTATAAAATTAGAAATATGTGCATTTTGTGGATTAAAAATGGTGTTTTATAGAATAGAAATTATGGCTGAACTTGAACAGTCACTCTCGAAATACGCTTTAACTAGGTTCAAGTCTGTTGAGAATAAGTTTCAAGAGTGATAATTTTTTAGAATTTTTCAAGAGTTATCAATAAGTTTCGAAAGTGATGATTTTGTTAAATAGTTTGAGAGTTATGAGTTAGTTTCAAGTGTTAAAAGTAATTTTCGAGAGTGGACGATATAACTATTCTCGAGTGTGTGATAGAAAAATTTCGAGAGTAAAAATGATAGAATTCGAGTGCAATAGTGAATATATTTCGAGAGTTATTAATAGACCTATTTCAAGAGTATGAAATATAATAATTTCGAGAGTGTAATTAATTTCGAGAGTGTGATTTCTTTAATTTCGAAAGTAAATTTAACACTTTTTTGAGTCTTTAAATTAATTTCAAGGGTGTTAAATATATTGATTGCGAGAGTGTAGCATAGTATAATATATATCGTCTTGTTTTATTTTATGAAATTTGCTATAAATGAATCCCTTAAAATATTATTATATGTGAATATATGTGATGCGAAATGTAAGAAAAAAATAATGCGTATAGAAATTTGATAATTGTATAATAAATTTTTTCAAAAATAAATTTATATTGTTGTATCGTTATTGCAAAAATTTTCTTATTATATTTTTTAAAGTGTTATCAATTTTATAATTAGATAATTCTTATTATTACTTTTGCTATGTATTAAAATTAAAACTCTATATTTTGCAGTTTCATATATTGACAGGTTTAAGACATCGACATCAAATTACTTTTATATGATCGCGATATCATTATCTTTCATGAGGGCACTAAAGAAGATATGACACAAGTTGGCAGGAGAATAGATTGTATTTTTTAGATAGACCTATTTAGGTCACTTTTTAGATTCATAAGATATCAAATTTAATGGCAATCTAGTTCATCACCTATTACTTCACGAAGTGGTCATAAATAGCAGTAATGAGAAGAAGAAGTAGTTCGCTATTGGTGGTGTCATAACCCAATTTTGTCCTCTGTAATTTTGTTTGTTGCAAATTTTTATTTTTTGTGAAAATTTTATCTCAGGTAATATCTCTTATCCTTTATCTTTTTATATTAAGTTATTAAGAGC
>JAWDEX010000022.1:3361164-3374803 GCA_035221805.1 Trichilia hirta
CTTTCTTAGATTCTTTGACCCAGACTCAGTTGCTCTTTTCACTTCTCGCGGTTATGAAACCTATCTGGGGTTGGTGTCAATATACTTTCTCATTAAGGATCTTAACCACCCTTCAATTTGTGCACATTCTTTGTTATTATTTTCTGAATTTATTTACCAATGTTTTTCATTGCAGAAAACTGCTGATGAGGTGGACAGTTTTGTCTTCCGATGCTCTGATATTTTTTCCGTCCATTTTCTATTTTGTTTCTGTGTACCATATTCGTTGCCACAGCTCCAGTAAAAGTGACTTGGTGTGGCATTTCGCAATTGTTCTACTCAATCCATGTCTGATATTAATTGATCATGGTCATTTTCAGGTTTCAAATATTTTTACTTGCTTGTTTATTCATAAAATATATCTTTTTATCCTGAATTATAAAAACATACTTTTTTCTGATCCACATATGATTCTTTATCAGTACAATTGCATCAGCTTGGGCCTTACGGTAGGTGCTATTGCTGCCATCCTTTCTCAGAGGGATCTTCTGGGAAGTTGCTTATTCACTCTTGCTCTCAGCCATAAACAGGTGCTTTGTCCATTGTGATACGGCTTTCAATTATAGCTTTTGAAATTTGTCTTCTAAATCATTTTGGGTCATCCAGATAGTAGTGCTACTGTGAGGGTGTAATTCAATGTGGTTACAACATCTAAGTCAACGCTGTGGCATGGTAATTGGGCTTAGTGATTTTTTTTCCTTTAACTCAAGTAAATAACTGATTCATGTTCACCACATGTATATCTTCTCTCATGAATTCTTTGTAGAAATATCATCGTTGTTCTTTCAAATTTCCTGAGTCATATTTCAATGCATCATACATAGTTATCTTGTTAGGTATTTTATTGGGACCTTGCTAATAAGAGTAAATGAAAGAGTAATTGCTAAGAGCTGTAATTGCATGTCATTATGTTCTTGTGTTATATCTGGTCCAATTTAGTTGAGTTAGTAGCCAAAAATCAAGTTCTATAAAGTGGAATGAAGCTTCTGTTTAAAGCTGAAAAGCTAAAATAGATAGTGTGTGTTTAGTATTTACGAAGGCTGAAAGGCTCCCCTTGATGTTCCACCATGTTCCTCCATGGACACATCATACTGGCAGTCGTACGTTTCTATTATCACCAAAAGTCAATTCACCATAGCATTTTTCCTCTTCAATGTGTAAATTGCCATTTATCTGTTTCAAAGATTTGGACAAAGATTACCTGCACATGACAGACATGCTGATTGGAGAGTTAAAATTGGGGATTGGTAAGAGTATATTATAGTTATACCATAAAGAGAATTCAACTTCTCTGTGATCAAGATTTGGTGATTAATCCTGACAAGAGTGGTTTGATGAGAACTACTGAGCCTTAGCTGAAGTTGAAAAGCTCTAGGTTCAGCTTGAGGTAAGTATTAGGTTCAATAGTCACCATGCTTGATAGTGCCATGGTATGGCAATTATGCAAATAGAAGCCCCAGCAAATTCAAACTCACAAAAAATCCTTATTAAGGAATACTGAGGAAGAAAATGGACAAACAAAATTATTTTGGTCTTTTATCTTGATTAGAAGGTTCCCTAGGATCTCTTGAAATCTAAGTTTTTCTCATGTCATAGACTCATGGATGTAATCCTGTGATTTTGAGCTCATTGTGTGATTTTTGCAAGGTTAATTTCTTTCAAGATAAGATGGATGGCTATTGCATGTTTACAGTCATTTGGTGGTACGGCTATTACTGAATTACATTTATGATTTTTTTGAGGTTACACTTGCATACATGCCATATTATTTATTTATTTTTCACTATTGTTAGTATCCTCTCTTTTTTTTTTCCTGATTATCTTAATGGGTAATACTATACTTCCTAAATTTGTACTATATACCAAGTGATGTGACATTCACTAATATATATTTATAATATTTAAAGCATATTACTCTGTTTCACCGTTCAATTGATAAATAACAAACCACTTGGGAAGTATAATATTATTGTATCTTAATACCATACTAAACTGGCAATTGCTGCTAATATTTTATTTCTCTCTAAATATGCTTTGAGATGAATTTTATTTATTTATGTAGAGAAGTTTTAATTTTTTTTTCAATTAACAATTACAACTGTAGATTTGTTGTGCAGATGAGTGCATATTTTGCACCTGCTTTTTTCAGCTATCTCTTGGGGAAATGCCTGAGGCGAAATAATCCAGTACATGAGGTGACGAAACTGGGCTTGATGGTCTTGGGAACATTCACAGTTGTTTGGTGGCCATATCTTCATTCAACAGATGCTCTTTTAAGGGTAAACTTTTCTTTTGTTTACAAAAGAATTAGTTGTTCTCTATTAGATTTGCATTGATTCATAACATAATTCTTTGTGTTTTTGTGGCTCAAACATGTGGACGGCGGCCATTGCTTGTCATGTTTTATAATCTGCCGTTCTTATTGAGACTTGTAGGATAGAAATGAAGGATGAGATCATGCTTCCCTACAGAAAAGCATGTGATAAAAATACCCCATGTTATGATACTTTTTGTCTAGTGAGGGTTCTGAGGCAACCAGACAACGTATGAAGCATCTTGACCATCCCATTGGGTGGGCCAAATTTTTAGCAAATATAACATGAAAAAATTCAGCAAGATTTCAAATATTTATATTTAGTAACAATCTTCCAAATTTCTTCTAATTAAATATTGATTTAGGGTCCCAGCACACCAAGATTTTGAGATGTCAATTTTTTTATAGTGGGATAGAAAGACAGAGAAAGTGAGAGGGGTATTCATTTTTGAGAGTGGAAGAGAAAGATGAAGAGACAATGGGAATGAGAGAGGCAAGGAGAGAATTCAAGGGAGGGAGGTCCTTTTTCTAATTGAACGACAATTTATAAGCTATTTGGGCCTTCAGTCCCATTATATGATCTATATCAGACCCTGCTTCTAAGTATAACGCATCAAAACTTTAGTGGTGATAGGGGTCTTAAAAGGTGAAAGTTGGGAGCCCTATTATATTGTCTTATGCAAGTATCTTTGTTTCTTTATCAACAACAACAACAGCAAAATTTACTCACTTTCTTTTAACTTGGCAAGTTTTGAAGCCAGAACCACTAGGGGTATGCCATATATTTTACCTACGTTAAAAACTGTTTGAGTTGAGTGGAGGCAGCATTTCCTGCTTTTTAGCGGAGCTTCTGGGTAGGAATGCTCTAATGCTGAAACTGTTGTATTTTCGTGATATCACAGATGATAGAGATATGATATACGTATTGAAATAAATACCAAAATGTCTATTATATTTCCAGAAATAGTAGTCCGTTTGGATAGAAGTATCCAATATGTTCTATTATATGAATAAAATATGCTAAAAAAAGCAACAAAATGTTAAATGTGGTATGCAAGATCATGTTAAGTGATGAATAGTTGCTATTCTTGATTTTCTGTGCTTTAAGGTCAGGAATTGGTGATTCGTACAGGTTCTTTCTCGACTTGCCCCTTTTGAGAGAGGGATATACGAGGATTATGTTGCAAACTTTTGGTGCACCTCTTCAATTGTCATCAAATGGAAGAGATTGTTTACAATAGAATCACTGAAGCTTATAAGCTTCACTGCAACTGTTTTAACTTGTCTACCCTCAATGATACAACAAGTACTGGCTCCTAGTCGTATAGGTTTCCTTTATGGGCTTCTGAATAGTTCATTATCATTCTATTTCTTTTCATTCCAAGGTAAGTAAACTTTTCTTTTCTTTTTCCTTTATGGACTTGTTTCTCATGTGGCAATGCAACAATTTGAATGATTGTGCTCATCTAAAATGTGCAGTACATGAGAAGTCTATTTTGCTGCCACTTGTCCCAGCCAGCCTATTGGCTCTGGAAGAGCCTCGTCCATTCAGATGGTTCACACAGAATGCCTTGTTTTCAATTTTTCCTCTTCTGTGTCGTGACAAACTGGTTCTACCGTATTTGGCTTTGTATGCTCTCTTCATTCTTCTATATTGTGCACCCGGTGGCCCTGATAGCAGACCCCGTGAGAGAGAAACTTATTACCCGGCATCCTTTGAGTCCTCTATGGTTGGCTTTATTTACATATGCTATTTTATTTTTCATATTGCTTACTTAATGACAAGTCCTCCTGAGAAATTCCCTTACCTCTTTGAAGCATTGATTATGATTCTATGCTTCTCTCAATTCTTGTCGTTTGCATTTTACACGAACGCCAAGCAATGGTTGTTACCAGCACGTCGTGGTCCAACAACCGATAAGGCAAAGCAGCACAATTGATTCTTGAGTTTTTGAAAGCAGGTTCATGCTTCAACATTTATCTTCCCATTTATTGTTAAATGGAACTCGGATATGTGAGAACAAAGGACATATGTAAGCATGGTAATTTAATGTATCGTTGACTGTAACAAATTTCTTGGTTAATGCATCAGTAATGCATAATTATTTACCATGGGGTAGTTTCCTTACTTATGAATATTAGGTCACCTTGTGTACTCTATCTTTTCCTTAAAACATTGAGCTGAGTAATATTAGGTTTAACAAATTTTTTTTGTACAAATTCTTGTGCGTAAATTGAAGTGGCATGATTTTATTAATTAATAAAAATATAAAATTATTGTAATTAATAAGAACTATCATGTTGCTTTTGTAAAATACAGTCTCATGATTTTTTTTCCGTCGGCGAGGGCGTTTGATTCTTTTAAACAATTGCTTTTGGATCGCAAGGATGCTGCAAGAAGTTGGAGATGGTGTTGCAATGAAAGGATTTGTTTGCATTAAATTTTATAATTTACTAGACAAGTTATGTCCGTGACACAAGATCGTGGTAATGAAATTATAGACAATTGTCCGGTAACATGGCCGTCCTACTTGTGTCGATCGGTTCAATTGTTTCCCGCGAAAAAAGGAAGAAAAAAAGATTAAATTTCCAAACTACAAAAGAGTCAATGCATTGAAAAACATGTCTGGTCCAAATTTGAGATTTGCCCTTTGCTTTCTTGTAGACTTTGTTTAGTTTGTTTAAGATTACAGTGTTTTGGTTGTATTAAAATTTATGTTTTTTTTTATTAATATTCAATATTTAGAATTTTCATTCTACAATAGTTATAATTTATTACATCAGTCTTAATTTCAACAGTAAGAACTAAAATCATTATTTATTTTTGTAAGCATGTTCTCTATTTTATGGGCCTTTCGTGAGGTGGCCCCCAAGTCCTTACAAGGAAGCCGATTCCATAATAATATGTTCTTCTTCGGCTTTGTCTTTGCTTTTTAGGTTCCTCACTTGGAAATAATCAGACTAACACTGCATATGATCCTGTCTCTCTTCCCATCCTTTTTGATTCAATCAGTCAAACAAATTTCCCTTCTCATTTCTTTTGGTCTCATAATATGAAATGAGCATGGGATGGGGATTTTGGCCCACTTCAAAATGCTTTTATTAAAAAAAATAGATGGATTCGTTGTTGACCGAAACTTTAATTAAAATAATAATAACTTTTAATCCCTCATAAAAAAATAATAAACACGAGTTAACAAATTACAGCGAAACGAAAGTTAAAAAATTTGAAAATTTAAAATAGATAAGTTTTTTTTTTCTTTATTTTTAACCTAATAATTGACTTCTTCTTTTTTTTTTTTTAAATATACATTTAATGTGTGTATTTTTCAATGCCAATTAATTTAGCGTTATATGAATGTGAACAGAATATTAGATTAAAAATTAAGGAAAAATGATGATTAATCAGATTAAAATATCAAATGTAAGATTATAAGGGTAAAGGCCCAAGAAAGTTTGTTTTTCAAATGTTTTCCCAAAAGTTATTTTAGCTTCTCCTCTAAAGGCATTTCTCTCTCTTCTAACCAAACGTGACTTAATATATATAACTTATACCATCTAATCGAAAAGCTTTAATTTTGATAGTGTCAAAAGATATATACGCTCCCCAATGCATCTGTAATCATTAACAGATTATGATTCTGTAAGCCTTTTCCTCTATTCTTTGTTTTAATCATAAATTAATACATCTTCCAACTATATATATTATTTTTTTAAATTAAAGTAACATTAGGACAAGACCATTTGATTTACTATAATGTTAGATATGTTTCACGCACCGACTGACCAATCCCAACCGTTGGATCAGTGATAACTGAATTTTGATAGAACATATTCAAAGGTGCAGATTCTTGGAACGGATTCTAATGAATTGCCCCTTTATCATACTTAGCAAGCCCAGATTAATTTACTTTCTAATGGGAATTGGGAAGACTAGCAACGAGTAAATATTTACCATGTATTGTAGACTTTCGGCCAAATTCGCTTTGATGATTCTTGATTTTCTATTTTTGCCCATTGAAGCCCTTTGGAATAGATGACTTGGGTATTTCTTCGGTTCTTTTTGTTAGTAGTAAAGAATAATGGCTATATTTCTGGATCGATATTAATATTCACTGTGAAAATTGCAACATTACACACAAAATTTGTGACACAATTTTAGTTTTGTAAGTTAATTTTACAATATATTATGCGGACGAGAAAATAGTAATTGAAAACCTTCTTTTATAATAAATGGACGATAGAATTTCATTAATTCCCTAGTTAGAATATGTGATTAGAACAATATCACAAAACATATCTTAGCTTAATCATCTATATATAGCTAGTAAAGAACTTGATATATATTCTTAATTAACTAATGCGTCATTTGAGCAATAAATTGATAATTATGTTTGTTCCCTGAGAAAAATAAGTTTAAATTAAGGAAAATTTGTTTATTTATGTGCGATCATAGATTAAGATATTGAAATCCTTCGGTCCATGCATAATTTTTTTACTTGACTGGTACGAGTTCATGCATAAGAATTACTTGAATGCGTATATCTTCTTATTTGGCATCTGAATAATCTTTAATCCTCGTGCATGTATGTGAATTTGTCTTACAAAGAAAGATGGAATTTAGAAGAAGATCGACGGTTCTAGTAAAAATAGAATTAATAGGTACTTATTTATTCTTACTTAATCCGAGGTTAATTAGTTTGACTAAGAAGATGAAATTATGTATAATCTATTATAATTAGGTAATGACATAATATTAGTATTAATTAAGAATATAATACTCTATTTGAAATGTGAACTCGATTAAAAAAATATAATAAGTTTGAATATATAAGAAATCGAGACTAAGACTAGGAAATTAATTGAATTTAGTTATTTGAGACCATAGTGATTTATTTACACATATATAGGAATTTATCTCTAATACAATATATAATAAATTGAACTATTTCATTTAAAAATTTAAATTATTAAATTAAGAATCAATATTAATATTAAAAATATATTGTATATTTAATAGTCTCTAAAAGAATTACTTGACCAATTAATTTAATTTTTTAACATAAAAACAAAAGATCAAAAAATCGATATATGACTCCCCATTTATTTATTAAGAATACTAAAAAGATCATTAATCGTACAATTCCCTCTTACTTGTAAAAATAATAAAACAAATGAACAATCGAATAAAGATAATTGTTTCATGAAGATGAAAGTTCCCTTTTTTTTTTTTTTAATTTCACCCGACTCAATTATAAGACAAAGAGAAAAAAAAAAAAAAACATCTTACTGCATCTCGAACCCTCATAGTATAATACTAACAGGAAGTATCTATCATCTTACACTTTTAATTACAAATCAAATAGACCATGCTCGTAGTTATGAGTACTTTTGAGAAAATTGCAGCATTTTTTGTACACATGCACTCCTAGTGGTGTTTTCTTAGCTTGCACATAGCTTGCAATGTGCAAGCCAAGAAAGTGAACGGGACAACAATGGATGGGATAACTGATCACGATATGATTTTTTAATATCATTTCTTTATAGCCACAGCCATAAATATTATACAGAAATTCTGTCTCCCAGTATGCAAGTTGCATGAGAATACGCGAATTTCAAATCCATCCATCAACTATTTGTTTTAATTAAGCATTGATTTGCTTCATTATGATTCTCTCTAATCAAGTAAAAACCTGTTGACTGGCCGTTGGATGCTTTTAAAGCAGTACAGGATTCTCAGCAAAGTCAAAGGCATCTTACAAGCTTTTATAGGATCCGTAAATAATTTCAACAAAGCAATAGCCAACCAGCAAAGCCAAGAAAAAAACACAAGGAAGAAGCATAACAATTCAATAAAATATTTACTATGTATATTAAATTTATTTAAAAATTGTCAGATAAGTTAATTTTTAAAATAAATTCACGTAACTATGGTATAATAGTATTAGATGATTGTACTAAAAGTAGAAGAAGTTTAAATTTTGCTGCACGTAGAATATTATAAAGATGATATAGACGTTACTGGAACCAAGTTTTCTTTTGTATATTTTAGGAACTATCAGTATGGAAGGACTTCCTCGAGGTACGTACATGCACGAAGGATGGATTTGTACGATTAAGAAATAATGTAAAGCTTTCAGAAAAAAGAAAAAATAGCTGTACAATGCAAATTCTCATAAAGCGAAAAAAAAAAAAAAATCAATTAGGAATGATAAGTGGGTCATTGGAAAACCGTGTGAAAATAACGTGCAAAGAAGGCAACAATGCCAGAATCTCTGCTAAATTAGATGAACAATTCTAACGTTATCCGCAGATTGCTAGGGAGAATATTTTGCATGAAACACAAGCCTCTAAAGTCATCCTATTTGGCCAGCCCTAAGCTGCTGTCAAATGACCTAATTGAGCAATCTTCTTATTTTTGTTGTTGAGCTGACGCCAAGCAAGTGGTTAAGAAGTATTCAAACATTATCATTTGGTAAATGAAAAGCACTGATCATTTGATTTTCACAAGACGATGAATTCACGTGGGGGTATATCTTTTGTCAAAGTGTTTTTGGGTGGTCAAAAATCAAAATTAATAAATATGAATCTTTTGTTTTTGTCTTGTTTTAAAGTAACAAAAATTTAGGAGTACTTTCGGGTCAATATGAAATCTATGACTAAATTGTGTTCAAATTGTTTGGTTTCAATGATGGCCTCAGATCATGAAAAATTGGCTAAATTAATAAATATAAATAGTTTGGCTCGGTCTTTGAATCGAGAAGAAGAAGAAACTTGGCGGATAGGGAGATAGAGACCATTCATTGGCTAAATTGGACGGCAGGATTCTTCTCCTCTAGAGAGTAATATGTGCTCTTTTTCAAGAAAGGAACCCTCCATAATTCACTTTCGACTCGAAGTTGCATTTACATATATGATATATGGGTGAAAAAGATTGATTTAAAATAACAACACAAAATTTTATCCATTAAATTTATATAATTTAATAATAAATAAAATTATTGAATTAATAATATTAAATATTATTTTTTGACTTCAAATCTTTTAAAACTATATAAATTAAATAAATAAAAATTTATGTCTAAATTTAAGTCGGAGTCTTATCCTCTCGCTCTCGCTTTCTCTCTCTATATATATGAGAAATGATCAATAATTCCTTAATTTTACATTTTTTGTTACACTTTTTGCTAACCTGTTAAATCTAAATATTTTATATAGTTGAGATCTCAATCGTTCTAAGTGCTGAAACTTACCCATTAATAAAAGGTATTAAAAAAATGTAAAGTTAACAGGCCATTAGTTATGTATATGTATATATATATATAATCAATGACCCCTTAAATTTACACTTTTTATTTATTAATTTATATAATTTAACGGTGAATATAAATTATGAGTTGTTAATATTAAATAAATTTTTTATTTTAAATTTTTAATTATTGAATTATACGAATTTAATTATTAAAAATTTAAATTCAAATTAAAAGAGCCTTACTCGTATATAAATTTTGATGGAAAATGAATCTATTACACCCATACTTGTTCAAAAGGGAGAAATTCTCTTCGAGGGTGTCAAAATTTTTGTCCAACTAACGTCTCATATGTCATCTAAGCATCTAATGGTATGTGAAATTAATAAAATTGAATGATCAAAATTTTATTTTTATCTCTATATTTAAATAATTAAATATTAATTTTACCAATAATATTGCCTCTTATAAATTTTATTTATAAGGAAAAAAAAAAGTTTACCCTTTTGTCTATTTTTTCTAATTCTTCTCGCCCTCTTCTTTTTCCCATACTTCTTTTCTCCAGTACAAATTCTCTCTCTCCAGTATATATATAAAATTTTTGTACAAATAAATAGTTAAAATGCAAATTTATGAAAAAAAAAAAAAAAGACTATATTAAACATGTGATAAGAATATAAATTTATTACATGCGTATTTGTATATAATTTGCTTCTTCATAATGTTTACACAAAATTAGTATGGTTTATGAGTAAAAAGGCATTAATCATATTTATGATAAATGTTTTTTTTTTTTTTGAAAAAAAAAGTAAATACTACTCAATCCCAATTAATTATTCTAAAATTTAAACCTAATAATAATGTAATATTTATTGATTACATATTAAATTTTTATGACTTCTCAAATAATTAGTTATCCCATTTCACTATCTGATTGATGCAAGGTACATCATCAATTGTAATTCAAAATTTGAGATAATACCTTGAAAGTGCCAATTTTATCCTAAATGATATTTTTGTAATTTTTAAAATTATTATAATATCATTTATTTATCAAATATATCTTTTTTTGAGAAATTAAAATAATTAGAAGGGATGTGTATTTATAATTGTTTTTTTTTTTGGAAGTTCTTTATTAGCAAAATACATTTAATAAAATTTTACTATAAATGGCATCTTTAAAAAACACTATGCAACATTTAAAATTTTTATTAAAAATTTAAAAGTCTGAATTTTGAACAAGTTCAAAATTCTATATATAAAAGATCTATTTAATTTTTAATATGAAAATATAAATATTAAATTATTTATAAAAGTGTATAAATTATTTTTTTAAAAAATAACTTTTTAATTTAGGAAAAATATCTAAAAATTTTCATTAAGTTTAAAAAATATATAGACATAATTAATTAAAATAATTAAATTAAAAATGTCACGCTCTCCTCCTACTAATGAAGTAAGTTTTCGAGGCACATTTTGAAAGATCTGGTTTAACACTGTTAATGATATCATCTGCTTTGACCCAACCATTAAGATCTTACAATTTTATTTTTAGTAATAAGTTCAAACCTATTTCAAAAGGTCTTATTGACAACTTGGTTTCAACTTCACATATATAAACCATAAACTTTCTCTTTTATTTTGATGTGGGATTCGTTTCTACCTCTTCAACCATCTTGAAATCCTCCAGGAGTTGCTCTTTGATGATGCATTCTTACCTTGGCACCACTCTCCACCATCTAAGATCGAGATGTTATATACCTACTAGTTTTTGTTTGTCTCGTTCTTAAGCCTACGATTGTATTAGAGAAAACTTGACTTTAATGCCACATTATAAGATCTAGTTCAATATTGTCAATAATATTGTCCGTTTTAGTCAAACCCCTGAGAACTCAATTTTTATTTTTGGTAATAGACTTAAACTCATCCCAAAAGGCTTTATTGACAACTTGGATCCAACTCTAAATATATAGATCAAAAAATTTTCTTTCATTTCGATGTGAGACTCGTTTCTACCCTTTCAACTATTCTAAAGCTTATTTGAAGTCTACTAAGAGCCACTTCTTACTCAAACATTCTCACCCTAACTTGAGTCCCCATTCTCTAGGATCGAATTTTATATATTCTAAACTTTATAATATACCCCTCAAACTTATAAGAAATTTTAGGTACCTGTTCTTTATATTAATATGTATATAAATTTTAAAACTATTTCTCAAATTATTTCATTAACAAAATAATACAAACAGCCTCTCTAAAATATTTTAAAGCATTTCTTAAAATAAATAACTTATAAATTCTTCTTTACGTTTATAATAAACAATTATATTTCATAAAATAGTACAAGTATAATTTTTTAATTTTTTCAGTGGGCATAAATTATAAAGTAATGAGTTTAGAGTGAATATATATACATGAAACTCTAAATCTTCAAAAAATAATCACAACTATTAGCTAATTCTTTACTCTACTCATAATTATCTGAAAATAAAGTATGAGATGGTAAGTATATAGGAGTATACTCCATGAGTAATTATATAAAAGCATATATATGCACATATATTTATAAACAACAGTTATATAAAAACATTTTAAAAGAACTTTTATGATTTTATAGAAAATAATTTATTTTAGAAAAAATCATGGTCTATTATTTAAAAGTTATTAAGTGGGCCTCTTTCTCAGCATTAACTCTGGTTAAGAGCAACCTCAACCCATTAGTGACTTTCTTTTTCTATATAAAATTAGTGCAAGTCAAATAAAATGAATATATATATATATATTATTAATTAAAAATCATTATCATTTTTATAAAAACTGTCTATCACAGACGTTGACATCTAGTAACACGTGAATTTATAGATGTCTGTTTTCGACATTCTTATTTAGTGGGTTACTCCATTAATGAGATCGTAATATTTTTTATATCAACTTTACTGGTGCACCCATTTATTAAGACAGTTACTGCTTTGATTCATGCTTAGGCTATTTAAACCCTATAGTTATAGATGGCTCTTTGTCCATTATTATCATGAAATCAAATTAACCATAATTGGCTCTTTGTCCAAATCATCATAAAATTAATGAAATTTAATATCAAAAGTATATATAATCAAATCATTTTGATGAAATAATCAATCTCATGCTTGGTCTCTTGGCTACATATATAAATCTATGTATTGAATCATCATAAAATTAGTGTATCACAAACTACAAGCCATTCATTTTTTTTTTTGAAACAACAATAATAAAATTATTTTCTAATTCAGAAAACAAATAAATTTTGATAAATTATATTAAAAATATTTAAATAAAACAAATTCACTCACTGTTTAAGGAGAATATGCACTCCTTTTTATCCCCCTACATCTCAAAATCTCTTCGCTTGGATTTTTTAAACCTAAATCGCACATGTACCAATAATTTTATCGATTTCTAAATTTTTAAATAAAAATCAACACAATCAATACGCTATGAATATGCTTAAAGCACAAAATCTCCCTAGTGGAACCCACCTTATGAAGGTTATATGCGTTTTCGGTCATTTATCCGATTTTTACCAAACGAAATTTTATAGCTATTTTTATATCATCACAATCCTCATTCTAAGTTGGATTTAACTATTAGACAATAATTTTTTAAATAATATACATTTAGATAAACAATATTTAGAATAGTAACTTATTTCTTGATTTTATTAAAACCTTAATTTAAGTCATTCTAACTTCTAATACAATATTATCTAGCTAGATTTTTAAAATTCATATTTAATTTATTGAAATCAAACTTATCTTTGAAATTCTATAAATGCACAATAAATTCTAGATTTTAAATTCGATTATACTACAAATTTGTATTTAAATTGAGTTAAAAATCTTATTGGTAAGTTGATTAGGACCTAAAGATATCGTGAATTCTATTGATTTTTAAAAACTCCAATTTCGTATTGATTAGTACACAAAAGTGTATGAGTATTAAGGTTTAAATTCATCATTTTACACTTGAATATAATTAATTTCCTCAAATTATGCATATT
>JAWDEX010000022.1:3386116-3396614 GCA_035221805.1 Trichilia hirta
TATATTTAATTTTTAAAATTAATATATATTTTTATTATAAGAAATTATAAATTAAAATATTAAAATTATAATTAAATTTAAATACATTTTTTAATAAAAAATAAATTTTTTAATTTGGAAGTTTAGAAGATTAAAATCAAAAATTTAAATAATAAAATTGAAAAACTTATATGATAAAATACTGTATTTTATTTTTTAGTAAAAAGATATCTAATATTTTAAAAAATTAGAGGAGAATTTTTATTTCAAACGTACTGACAAAAAAATTTTACCATTTTAGAAAATCATTGGGGAAAATTTATCTTTCTCCCAATTTCAAAACCAATAAACGTAATTTCACTATCTCCTTTCGAGATTGATTAGTGGGTATATTTATTTTAATATTTTAAGTTTTCTCACGTTTAAAGTACAAAAAAAAAAAAAAAAAAAATTAAAAATTTACCTCCATACCAAAATAAAACCTTAATTTTTTTAGAAAAATATCTAGTCACTAGCTGCAATTAGCATCCGTACGTGTGTCTGCCTAATTCTATCGTGGTTTGGATTCTATATATATAATAATATGGAGGAAGGAAAATGATCGCACAATCTTTATATTGGAAGGAACTGTAGACTTTGTTGCCGATGAGCACTGCAAATT
The DNA here is from genome assembly GCA_035221805.1 of Trichilia hirta. Taxonomy (NCBI): domain Eukaryota; kingdom Viridiplantae; phylum Streptophyta; class Magnoliopsida; order Sapindales; family Meliaceae; genus Trichilia; species Trichilia hirta. Next base: position 3,386,757 of record JAWDEX010000022.1, read on the forward strand.
TATCGTTTAAATATTAATTAAAACCCCAACACAAAACATAATCTTCTTCCCTTTCTCTCGATCTGCTACGAAAATTTTTGTTTTGGTTTGCTAATGAATACCAAAGACGATTTGGGAATATCATGGTGTCAACTGAGTGCATGGTGACCTCGAACAGCAATTTGTAAGGTTTCCATTTGGCGTAAAATCAGAAAAAATAAAGTAATAAATAAGATTAAGCAAGTTTTGCCGACAATTTGATAAATCTATTTTTTGATGGATTCTAGATTGTTAGATCTTTGATTATTACTAACTGTTGTACGCATACACAATTGAATTTAGGACAACTTCAAATTGAAATATATAGAAGAATCCAGCAAGTACATTCATTACTGAAATGAGTTGGCAATTATGTTCAATTTCATTTCTGTATATAATTAACAAATACGATATTCATATCTCCTTCATATTAAATTTGTTGTGAATAAAAGAAAAGTTAAGAGAATTGATGATTATAAAATAATAATCTTCATTTCAAAAAGAATAAAAATACTTGACCTTTGGGTGAAAAAACAATGCAATAAACTAGTTCATACAAAATCTTCTTCATTCTTCCTATATATGTCGATATCATAAATACAAATGAAATTTTGTACAAGTAAATTGTAAGTGCTGCATTACTTTTTCAATAAAGGGCTCCCAAACTCCAATTCCAAGCCATATGTTTTAAAGGCCCATTTAGCAAAAATAATTTATGGTTGACTTATCTACTCAAACTTCACGTTGCTGACTTTTATTGGCATTTATAAGACAAAAAAAAGTCAAATACGTAATGGTCGATAATGTTCTCATGTTCTGTAATCAATATGATGAGTTTTGCTGGGTGCGGGAAAAAACAGAGCACTTACGAAGCCAAATTGAATGTAAATTAATCATGTCTTTTGACCTTCACCATTGATAGCTACAATTCTTGTGTCACGATTAAACTTGGGTTTCATATATGGATGTATGTGGAAATTAATCATGTTTTTTGACCTTCAGCATATACTTATATGGATTGCCAATTGTTGATGTTTAATATAAAAAGGACTTTGAATTCTCTTAACGGACAATAAGAGTCCATTTAGTATGACTTTTTAACGAGTAAAAAGATTTTTTATATAAATTTTTAAAAAAAATTTATAACATTTGATTGTTATTTAAAAAAATTAATTTAACTTTTAGTGGAAGAAATTAAATTTTTTAATTTTAAGAAGTTTAGCTTCTTTTAAAATTTTTAAAATATTAAATTCTTTTATTTTTTTCTTTTAGCATAGCTTTAAAATAATTGTCTATTGAATTACATGGATCTAATGAATAAAAATATATGTATAAAATTAAGTCAAAATTTGAAGTTAAAAAAACCTTATTCTTAAATAATTACACATATTTTACTAGAAGATATTCATGACTATTGAACAACTAATTTTTTTTCTTCTAAAAACTTTACTTGTAAAATATCTATTATGAGAAACTCTACTTAAAAGGTTATATTAAATTATTCTTAATTATTTTTCAAATTGAGACAGTGGAGTTGAACCTTAATAATCGAATTTTGTTATGTATACAACTTTTTAGGTGGAGATATCTTTTTGAAATAATATATAATTCCTGAAGTTTTGATGATATTAAATATTTAAAAAATTGTTAATCAAATTTAATCGAGAAATTTGATTCATGCAAAGTCATTAAATTGATAAAAGAAAATGATTTACTCATGAATAATACGTCTTTTTCTTTTCATCCATATCGTTTTACTAAATTTGTCTCTCTCCTTTGACATCTTAAACTCAACTCTCTTCTTTCATATCTTATGCATTTGAATTCGAATTTGAATCTGATAGACTTAATTATTAGAAAAGAAAAATATTGTTAAACATTCAAAACATAATTTAGAAAAGTCTTTCTCACTTGTTTGTTCATCATTACACACGAAGACAAAATTAAGTTTATATATATCTATATATCTATATATATAGATATATGTAGATATATATATTTTAATTTCATGCTCATGCCATTTGTTATAAAATAATTTTATAATCATATTAATAAAAAACTACGTTTCCAAATATTAGGTCAAGCAATTATTTTAAAATTTGAAAAAAATATTATTCAAGTTATTTTTAAATATAAGTCTATTTAACTATTCAGGCAAACCAGATAATTCTATGTAAGACTATTTATAGACAGCAAATCAAGACATGATGTCCACTGAAATTCCTTGGTCAAGTGAAATGCTGACAACAACTCACCACTTACAGTTGATAACAACTTTCTTCTGTTGCATTACTATTGCGTTCATGGAGTCGATCCGTGAAGATACAAATATTTAGTCAAATTTGAGGTCTGCAAAAGCAAGTTTTTTAACTTTACAACTTGACTGCATGGCTCAAAATTTTCAATTTCTGAATAGATATGTTTACTGTTGTGATGTGAGAGTTTAAAATGATCATATTCATGAGTATATCTATAAAGGCAAACAACATTAATATTTCAACAGAACTCTCCACCATAATTCTTTTGGCAAGTGGTCAAGTGGAAAAAGCACTAATCTTATTGAGCATGAAAAATCAGAAATTGGGTTATTAAGTAAGTAGTATTTCGGGTGAAAGGGGAAACCCTAATGGCTTATAGAATGCATCAACGTATAACTACTGCATTTATAGTATGTATGATATAGATCTTAAATCCTAAATCTCGTATTTTTCCGCGCCAGCTGAAAATTGTGTGCTCAATGTAATGTCAGGTCATCCATGAGAATGGATGGCAAAATTTGCTTTGAAATGATGTCTTTTGAACTTCTGGTTTATGACCGCAAAATAACTTTTAAATGCCGGATATTGTAATTAATATAAAAAAATAAAAGTTTTATTAAAAAATTAATATTATTATATATTTTTTAATTTTACTTTAAAATATAATAAAAGTCTACAATACCAAAAAAAAGTTAGATCCAAAGAGTCGCAGTTTAGAAACAACTTGGCCTCATTGGCATGCATACTTTTGGAATTTTAATACCCAATAGCACTCTGCCCTCGAACCAAATAATTCAGCTTAAGTCGTATTCGTAAATACAGCATGTATTAAGCAGTGCTATTAACATGAATAGCTTAGTAAACATAAATAAATGTTTATTAAAAGTGCTAAAATATTCTTTTTGTAAAGAGAATTTACAGATCTAAATTTATGGGATGTAGAAGATGTCAACAATTTGCTCAAACACAACATATTTAGTAAATTAATCTTGTGACACCATAAAGAATCTCTATATTTTTTAGGCTAATACGCCACCCGGGATCATTAAAATAAGAAACAGGATTGCAATATTATAGTACAAAAATTGCCTAGATCAGAATCAGTAAGGATAGTTGCTTTGCTGCGCACTCATGTCATAATAAGCACTTGGCGGAGCAGGCGTATAAGGATTGGCATTGGGATAGGCCCCAGGCTGCGAATTCAATGGGTAGGGACTCGGCTGGGCATTTATGTTTTGGTATGGGCTTTGCTGAGGATTTATCTTCAGATACGAGCTTTGCTGCGCATTCATGTTCGGATAAGAGTTCTGCGGAGCACCCATGTTCAGATATAAGCTTTGCTGGGTTTCCAAGGACGGTTGAGCATTCATGTTCTTGTAGTAACCCAGTTGAGTACTCGTGTTCTGTCCGGAAGAGGATACAAAGGACTGATGGATATTATGAACAGAAGTCAAATGCTCAGAAGATCCACGAACATCAACAATGCCATCGGAACCAACGGATGGAGGATCGTGAAGCTTAACCCTTGCTCCAGCAACCTAGAACATGAGGAAGTAATATATATTAATCCATCTGCCACTCTTAGTTCTGAACATGAAGTATACCTATGCATTTCTAAAAGAAATGAAAGCCCTCCTACATGAAAATTCATCTATACTCCAACTTGGATGTCAAACAAATATAAAATACTTCAATTAGTCTTTCATAATCTTATCGCATTTTAAAGGACTGCAAAGGAGCCCTTGGATATAGAATGCAAGAAAATAAGTCAAATATCCAAGATTGAATAGACATTAGCTCATTCAATTGCACGAAATCTGTATTTCACGGGAACTCAAATGCATCCTATTAGTTGAGTGGCTAGATTCCAAATCATTTTATTTAATTATTTTTTTTATTTTTTGAGAAATTCATATACATACGAGTCAGAGGTTTACCATTCATATAAACACTATCACAGTAATGCCCAAGGATCTAATGCCCAGACTAGAGGTGATTTCTACTCCCAATAGGAGGAGAAATCTGCCTATAATATTGTGGATGAAATTAGGGGCCTAACACAGCTCGAAACCAGGAGGCATAGTGCCACTAGGAGGCACTCATCAACCTGGTAGTGGGATGGTTGGCAGAGTCAAAGCATTGACTACATAGAAAATTGTCTACAATCAACAATAATCATAAGTATTCTCTGACAACCATAACACAATATCGTGGAACACACTGGAATGTAGTATATACTAACTCCCAGGCTAAGGAAGCAGAAATCTTAATTAATAATGTCCATTCTATCCAGATAACTCCCTCCCAAAATAATGACAAGAATGTGTTCAGCATGTGAATTTTGGAAAGAATTTTTTTTTTTTTTAAAATGGTTTAGTATCCTAGTCACTTAAAGTCCAGTTGTAATTTTACTAAATATCTCCCCTTCTACAAGAATTAAAGTGACAACATACCTCACCAGAATTGGAAATATTGCTTCCCCTAGCTCCCATGACCGAAGTGACTGCATTGTCAGGAATCCTAACCTCCAAAGCACTGTTCACATTCTGATACCTGAAATGTTTGTAAGACAGCAGTCAAACATACAATTTGCAATAACTAAAAATAAATAAATGGCACCAGTACCTGGTAGCAGGTGGAGGGACAGTGTAACTCTGAGGTTCATAGTCATATCCACCCTTCAGACGAGTATTAAAAATATTTTAGTCCCCAATACAGGACAAATCTTCACTATAATCTTAGTCATTAAATAGATCAGGCTGGTTGTTCATGAGATTAAACATATCACCAGAAAATGACAATTAACCATCAAACAGTCAAGACAACACTAAACAGTGATGTGCTAATATTTATTATTTATTTTTATTTTTATTTTTTTTGATAGAAAACAGAAACATAGAAGTAATAACATACAATGGCAATGCTCTATCTCAAGAAAGCCTTCAAGAATAAATTAGTCAAAAGCAGCACATCATTTTCCATGAAACCATAGGTAACATCAACCAGAGTTAACGGGGTTAACTTTTAAGAAACTTGAAATGTAAACTATTTTGAAAGTTTCACACCATATTACAAATTGTAACCAGTTCAACTACAGAAATCTATTATAAACTCCCACAAAAAAATTACGTACAGCTTAAGCCTGCACTGGTAGAAGAAAGAAGAATAAACTTATCATCTATACAAATGACCCTCACATACAGGACCTTGATGTATTGCACCAAGCTGTTTATCCAGGTGCAATTATGGTTGTATTACAAGATCAGACTGATGTATTTCATATCTTAAGAAATTTACAGCCCTAACAAACAATAAGTAGAAAACGGCATAATTAAGCTAGCTCTTAAAGTAGAGTAAGAGATGAAGGCAAAAGTTTGAAAACAAATACCCGTAGAGGTTCATAGCCACCAGAAATACCAGTTGCCATTGGAACAGATAGCGGGGGGCCTCTGCCCGGTAAGCTTCCTGCAGCACCCAATCGTTGAACAGGCCCAACAGGAGCGGGTTCTGCTCCAACATTTGCATCTCTCATGGTCCTCACCCTAAGTCTTGATGCAATCTCTGCCAAAGCATCTTTAGCAACATCAAAATTCCCCGATATCTGAATGACCAAAGCAGGGATTTGTTAAAATAATTGCAATGCTGTGAACCGTCTAAACAACTCAGTACCAGGAGAATATGGAAATATCTATAGTAAATTCATTGTGCTGCCATCACCTGTACAAGCTCTTCATCCTCAGAAGCGCACTTAGGCTTATCATCTTTAGAGTAAACGCGAATATCTGCCTGGGTTCTCCTTCTCATCTCATTAATAACTTGACCACCTTGACCAAGAATGCAGCCAACCTTACTTGATGGAACAAGAAGTCTAGTAGTAATTGTACCTTTCTCGGAAAATTCACTTGCTTTGTTTTGAAGCTGAAGAATTGCGTCAATGGCTTGTGATCTTGGGTTCCAAGGCCCCTGAAACAATATCCCTACAACGATCAAAAACTATATGAAGTAAAAGATGGAGGTGTAGTAATATCTAAAACAAAAAGAACAGATATGGACCTCAAAAGCAGAGACACGAAATACACGTTCATCGGATTCAGTTGATGCATCTTCCAAATGTATACTAGCTCCAGTCTCCTGCTGTAGCTGTTTTACATTAAAACCTCCCTTCCCAATCACTCCACCAATTTTCCCAGCTGAACACAAAATTTTCATGGAAAATTCAACCGAAGTTTCTCCCCTTTGTCCAGGAGGACCACCATTAAAGCCACCTTGTCCAAATCCAGAGGGCCGGTCACCATATCCCCTCATCCATGGCTCAGGTGGCATACCACGAGAACCAGAATAGCGAGAAGGCCACATTGAATTTCCCGGTGTACGCATATTTGTCATAGGATCAGCAGAACGATGAAAGTCTTGACCGCCATAAGCCATAGGCAAGCTTGAAGGAGGTTTGTCTTTTCGTGGATTCTGATGCAATAGAGTGGACACTTTGTAGAGAGCCATCTTTACTACGTCTGGTTTTCCAGATATCTGCAAAGTACCTAAAACAATTACACTTGTTGGGAATTGTAAGATAAATCAATGTTATCCATAATTATTTCACAAGTATACACACATCCTGATTCAAACCATGAACAAAGAAGATGATGTTGAAATAGAGTGCTACACTCCAAGAGTATAGCACCAACAACACTCAATTACACCAAGTTCATTGTCACAATAGTTGTTTGTGGTGCAAGCATAAATTTGCGCATACCAATTCAGAAGCAGCCAGGAAGCAGCAAAAAGTTCACAACTCATGAGAAATGATTCAGACACAATAATGACAAGATACAAAGGACTTCACAAAAGAGGATTTAAATAAACTCCTCTGATCATCAGATATGAATTTCTGCCAGAAAGAAGCACCGAGAAATATCAGTGAAAATACAAATGTGTTGTCAGACTAACAACTATCCATATTATAGCAACCAACAGAGTATTTAACAAGAACTAATGAAGTAGCAGGAGTTATCCCTCAAAACACAAACTTGAGGCTTGTCATTGGTGCGATACCTTAAAAGAGATAACTAAATCACAAGTCTCAGACACAATCAAAACCTTCAACTCCATGCATTTGGACCCAACCAACTTCAGAAATCCTAACCGGAACAATCTAATTGATCTGAACATTCAATGTCATGGTCACTCCGGAATAATCACTTATTAATTGAAATTTGAAGACACTTCATACATCATTTGAAGACACTTCATACATCATGTCATTTAAATCACTTAACACAATGATATTTCTACAGGTGAAGAAATGCAGAATATAGATCAACATCAAAAGGACGTAATGATGCAAATAAAGCAATGATCACCACTTAGATTCATACAAGCACTATCAGATCACGCATCATTATAACTTAATTGATCCAATCTATTCCTCCAGCAGCCCAGAAAATCTTAATTTATACATGTCCTGAAAAAAAGCCTGATCAATTATGGTTGCACTTTGATGAAAAGAAATGCCCAATGTTCTAGAAAGTTTCCAAGTTTTTCATAAGATATTAAAGTCCCTGTGTATGCTTGGGCAGTGATCACATGTGAAAACAATGCCACAATGAATTTCTGACAAGGCCTTTAAGGAAACATTTTTCCACATCCAGTCTGATCAAATGAAGCATAAACTTCTGCTAGAACCTGAAGGAAGGAGCACCTAACTCTCCTGTCTCAAATGATCAGGTGAAGCATTGACTTAACAGGTCAAAGCAAAAAAGAGCACTTAATGCTGTTAAACTGCATTTAGAATCAAGATTCTGGAGGTAGAAATTACACTCATATAAGATGCATTTAACCGTCTACAGACCAGGACTGTGACATCATTACCAACTTCCTTGTCCTTGCAAAACCGTGAAATCTTGGAACAAAAGGGCATGTTTCAAATAAACAGAAATGAGGCTTTCCTTAAACATCAGTGATAGTACAAGTTCCATTAGCAAAAGCTTGGTTTAGAGATCACCTAGTCTAAGCATCAAAAACCACAAGTACTCTCCTTGACACAACCTAAATCCACAAAGGATGGTTTAGGAGTAGAAATGGTGAAAAAAAAAAATGACTCGATATTCAGTCTCATGCCAGAACCAAGTTCACAGAAAACACAGAAGGTAACCAGCAAGATCCCACAGATATGTTGGTTGTGGCCAGGCAACCCAGTTCCTAGCTAATAAAAATTGACAATCATGATACCACAAGCCTGAATACTCTAATAATTATCTCATGCTATCAACATCAAGACAGCTAATAAAACCTTTCAAAAATGTAAAAGAAAAATATCACTGTCAAGTAGCATAGACTTAACAACCTCATTAGCGGGCCAATTGAGTAACAACTGAGTAAGAAAGAGCACACATTGCAAACTTCACAACTCTATCAAACATTAAAATTTACAAGAGTTAGCACATCTGCCTGACATCACACATCTTGCCAATATCCCATCCACAAGCTGAAATCTCAACTAAAGAAACCAGTACGAGACGTATAATCTATAAGTAAACATTTCATCCTCCTGTGGAATGAAACAACCATTTCTGGCTTATATTGTCCTTGTAACCTTATAATTTTTTGCACAAGCAACAGGACAAATTTGGCCCATCATAGGCCATTTTGTCTTTTAAGTAGTGACAAAGCCAAGTCTTAAGCTTCATTTGAGATTGTGACACTTTTACTGTGCCCTGAAAGTAAAACTAAAATAAGTATGACCCACTTATTTTTTCCATTAATATTTGACATCTAGTGCTTCCATCTCATAGCAGATGTCACTTCAAAGCAATAACATCTCAATACCAAATGAAAACCTTAATGTGTTCACTATGGATCACTTTATGAAAATTCTTACATCAAAAGCATTCATGCACTAATAAATATAGAAGGCAATCAAGGAACTAGATATATTACCTGCACCAGTTCATCAGTGCTCATAGCACAAGGAGGTAGACGATCTGTAGGAAGCACACGTATGTTAGCACTTGTCTCATTTCGCAATCTTTGAATAACATCTCCACGTTTTCCCAAAAGGCATCCTACCACATTGTTTGGAACAAGCAGCCGTGCAGCGACAGTATTGATTTCATTGTCATCATTGATCAACATTCCACCAAAAAGGTCTTCCTCAATAATTCTTTCATGAACTTTCAGAAGAGCATCCTGGGCAGCACAGTGAGGCTCCACGGACTCCTTTTCAGTCTCATCAGCTGAATCCTCTTCATTATTCAGTTTCCCAGAAATTTTTCTAGGGGAACTATATATAATAATCACTCTTTCCTCTGAACCAGGAACAGAATCGGCTACTGTGATCTTTGCCTGGGTCTCTTCCCTCAGAGTTTTGACTATGTTGCCACCCTTTCCAATAACACCACCAATTTTTCTAGAAGGGCAAAGTATGCGATAGACAGTATCAGCGGGTTGAGAATTCCCAAAAGATTGTTCATTATCAGAATTGATCCACTTTCCTCTCTTGATGCTGCCTCCTTTTCTCTTGAATTGGTTGTTCAGGCGTTTCTTGAAAAAGTTCCTCTTATTTACATCCATAATGGCCCAAAAT
>JAWDEX010000022.1:3396714-3411625 GCA_035221805.1 Trichilia hirta
GCTAAAGCGAGTTACAGCTCTCACAAAGACTAAGTAGAGAATTGCTTAATTAAGCTTCAACTTGGAGTAAAGACAAAAAAATAGGTACTTGAAAGTAAGAGATGAAGGCAAAATTTTGAAAACAAATACCCGAGGAGGTTTGTATCCACCAGAAATACCAGTTCCCACTGCAATCGATGGCAGGGGTCCTCTGCCGGGCAAGCTTCCCACAGCACCCAATCGTTGAACAGGCCCAACAGGAGCAGGTTCTGCCCCAGCATTCACATCTCTCATGGTTCTTACCCTAAGTCTTAATGCAATCTCGGCCAAAGCATCTTTAGCGACACCAAAATTTCCTGATATCTGAATGACCAAAGCAGGGATTTGTTTAAATAATTGCAACACCGAAGATATGAACCACCTAAAGAACTTAGTACCTGGAGAATATGGAAATATCTATAGTGAATTGATTGTGAAGCCATATCACCTGTACAAGCTCTTCATCCTCAGAAGAGCATTTAGGCTTATCATCTTTAGAGTAAACACGAATATCTGCATGCGTTCTCCTTCTCATCTCATTGATAACATGACCACCTTGCCCAAGAATGCAACCAACCTTACTTGATGGAACAAGAAGTCTAGTAGTAATTGTACCTTTCTCGGAAAATTCACTCGTTTTGTTTTGAAGTAGAAGAATTGCATCAATGGTTTTTGATCTTGGGTTCCAAGGCCCCTGAAACAATATCCCTACAACGATCAAAAAATATATGAAGTAAAAGATGGAGGTGTACTAATGGCTAAAACAAAAAGAATAGATATGGACCTCAAAAGCAGAGACACAAATTACACGTTCATCAGATTCAGTTGATGCATCTTCCACATGGATAGTAGCTCCCGTCTCCTGCTGTAGCTGTTTTACATTAAAACCTCCCTTACCAATCACTCCTCCAATTTTCCCAGCTGAGCACAAAATTTTCACAGAAAATTCAGCCAAAGGTTCTCCCCTGTGTCCTGGAGGACCACAGTTAAAGCCACCTGGTCCAAATCCAGAGGGCTGCTCACCATATCCCACCATCCGTAGTGCAGGTGGAATACCATGAGAACCAGAATTGCGAGAAGGCCACACTGACTTTCCCGGGAGATGCATATTTGTCATAGGGTCAGGAGGAGGATGAAAATTTTGACCACCATAAGCCATAGGGAAGCTTGAAGGAGGTTTGTCTTTGCGTGGATTCTGATGCAATAGAGTGGACACTTCATAGAGAGCCCTCTTTGCTACAGCTGGTTTTCCAGATATCTACAAAATACCTAAAACAATTACACTTGTTTGGAATTGTAGGATAAATCAATGTTATCCGCAACAATTTCCACAAATATAGACATATCCTGATCCAAACCATGAACAAAGAAAGTGATGTTGAAAATGGAGAGCTATACCCTTTAAGAATATAGCATCAACAACACTCAATTACATCTAGTTCATTTTCACTATAGTTGTCTGTAGGGCAAACATAAATTTATACATACCAACTCAGCAGCAGCCAGGAAGTAGCAAAAGTTCACAATCTCATCAGAAATGTCTCAAACACAATAATGAGAAAAGATACAAAGGAGTTCACAAATGAGGCTGTAAATAAACTTCTTTGACCCTCAGATATAGTGATGAATTTCTGCCAGAGAGTAGCACCAACTGAGATATCAGAAACTACTAGGGTGTGGTCCGACTACCAACTATCCATATTTTAGCAAGTAGCAACCGACAGAGTACTTAACAAGAACTAATGAAGTAACAGAAGTTATTCCTCTAAATACAAACTAAAGTCTTGTCATTAGGTGCAAGACCTTCAAAAAGATAACTAAACCACAAGTCACCAATCGAAGACAACTCAGACACCATCAAAACCTTCAACTCCAATGCATTTGAGCTCAATCAACTTGAGAACCCCTAATTGAACAATCTAATTGATCTGAACATTCAATGTCACAGTCATGCCGTGATAATCATTTGCTACTTGAGATTTGAAGACACATAATGCATCATATCATTTAAATCACTTAACAATATTTCAATGGGTGAAGAAATGCAGAATATAGGTCAACATGAGCTCCTACAACACAATCAAATGTGCACACAGATGCAAATAAAGCAATGAACTGTAATATAAACAGCATATTGCATTTAAAATATTTTATGGGGACCTGGAAATATCCCAGACCATGTGGGTTGCAATTATTGACTAACAGATAATGTCATGCAGTGGAATGTCTTTCTTATCAAATAGAGCTGAAAATCATTTGAAACTTAATTATGGTATTTTTTTTTTTCCAAAACCACGGTGGGAAAATCAAATCCATCTTTCTAAATGACACCGTAACACAGCATAGAATGATCAACAGTCAGAAAGAGAATACATCAAAGAAAAGAGAATGAAGATCTAATTTCAATGGGCGCAAATGATTCTCAAAAGCTTCTTTTCAAGTCCAGTCCATGCAGTCATCCCTCATAGAGTCAACGTAGCCATGTAGCAAGCAAAGTCTAACCACCCACCTCTTCTGCACACCTGATATCATCTGCATTTAAGGCCGCCACTTTGTCAAGATATTCTTGAATCTTCCGGGTGCATTCACGCTTGGGCACACATCACTCTCAACTCAAACTTGCACAAGAATGTTACACCTTCAGAACCAGTTTAGGTTTGTTTTAATCAATTCAACTCTTTAAGAAAGCAGACAATCATGGACCTCTGAAGAAGAACCTGCATCCCACTATACTGACTCACAAAGTGGAACTCAAGTGAGAAATCCATCAATGATTTGAAAACAGTAGAAGCCATGTCGTAGCCAAGGATCCCATGAAAGTCAAGAAAAGATTTATTAATATAAATATTGACTCCATTTCATTCTAATACATTCAGCGGCATCCTATTAGATTCATATAAGCAACTATCAGATCACATATCAGTATAACTTAATTGATCCAACTTAATTAAGTTATATTTATACACAGCTGGAAACAAAATGCCCGATCAATTATGTTTGCACTTTGATGAGTAGAAACGGCCAATGCTCTAGAAAGTTCCATGCGTTTCGTAAGCTATTAAAGTCCCCATGTATGCTTGGGTACAGACAACACGTGTGAAAACAAAGCCACAAAACTTTTTTTTCCCATTCAGTCTGGTTGGATGAAGCATAAATTTCTACAAGTGCCTCCAGGAAGGAGCACCTAATGCTCTTGTCCCAAATTATGAGGTAAAACATTGAATTCAACAGGTCAAAGCAGGAAACAGCACTTAATGCTATTAAACAGCATTTTGAATCAAGATTCCACAGACCAGGAGTGCAACATCAATAGCAACTTGCTCATCCTTGAAAAATCATGAAATTGCGGAACAAACGGGCAAATTTTAAATAAACGAACAAGGCCTTCCTTTACAGTCAGTGATGCTACAAGTTCCATACAAAAAGCTTGGTTTAGAGATCACCTAGTCTAAGCCATAAAAACCACGAGTACTAACTTCAACACAATCTAAATCCACAAGGGACAGTTTAGGAGTAGAAATGGTGAAACAAAATTGACTCAATATTCAGTCCTGTGCCAGAACCAAGTTCACAGGAAACACAGAAGGTAACCAGCCAGGTCCAGTAGAAATGTTGGTTGTGGCTACGCAACCCAGTTCCTAGCTAATATAATTTGACAATCAAGATACCACTAGCCAAAATACTCTTAACAATTATCTCATGCAATCAAAATTAGGACAGCTTGCAAAACCTTTCAAAATGTAAAAGAAAAATATATAAAAATGAAGTATGCATTGTCAAGTAGTATAGACTTAACAAACTCTTAAGCCTGTCATTAGAGCAATAACTTTCACCGAGTAAGAAAGAGCACACATTGCAAATTTCACAACTCATCAAACATTAAAAATTACAAGAGTTATCAAATCTACCAGGCTTCATACATGTGTTGCCAATCACAGAACCACAAGCCAAAATCTCAATTAAAGAAACTAGTACAAGACATGTAATCTATAAGTAAACATTTAATCCTCATCTGGAACAAAACAAGTATTTTCTTATATTGGCCTTGTAACCTTATAATTTTTAGCACAAGTGGTGGGACAAATTTGGCCCTTAATGGGTAATTTTATCTTTAACTAGTGACTAGGCCAAGTCTTAAGCCTCATTTGGGATTGTGATGCTTTTATTATGCCTTGAAAGTAAAACTAAAAAAAGTACCACCACTTATCTTTCTTTTAATATTTGACATCTAATGCTTCCATCTCACAACAGGTGAGGCTTCAAAGCTATAGCATCTCAAATGCCAGATGAAAATTTTAATGTGCTCACTAAGGACCAATTTACGAAAATTTTTACATCAAAAGCATTCATGCACTAGTAAATTGAACGCAAGCAACTAGATATACCACCTGCACCAGTTCATCAGTGCTCATAGCACAAGGAGGAAGATGATCTGTAGGAAGCACGCGTATGTTTGCACATGTCTCGCTTCGCAATCTTTGAATAACATCTCCACATTTTCCTAAAAGACATCCTACCAAATTGGTCGGAACAAGCAGACGTGCAGTGACAGTATTGTTTTCATTGTCATCGTCAAATGATATTCCACCAAAAAGATCTTCCTCAATAATTCTGTCATGAACTTTCAGAAGAGCATCCTGGGCAGCGCAATGAGGCTCCATGGACTCCTTTTCAATCTCATCAGACGAATCCTCGTCGCCATTCAGTTTCCCAGAAATTTTTGCAGGAGAACTATATATAATAATCACTCTTTCCTCCGAACCAGGAACAGAATCAGCTACTGTGATCTTTGCCTGGGTCTCTTCCCTCAGAGCTTTGACTATGTTGCCGCCCTTTCCAATAACACCACCGATTTTTTTAGAAGGGCAAAGTATGCGATAGACAGTGTCAGCAGGTTGAGAATTCCCCAAAGATTGTTCATGGCTAGAATTGATCCACTTCCCATTCTTGATGCTGCCTCCTTTTCTCTTGAATTGGTTGTTCAGCTGTTTCTTGAAAAATTTCTTCTTATTTACATCCATAATGGCCCAAAATCTGCAAGAATAATAAAGTTATGGAAGGGTGACTTAAGAAATAATATTACCAGAGAACCAAAATGCAATGAATATGTGATCAAATATAGTCATCCCACTTTAGAATAACCTTTCCCTTCTAAATACATGAATATACTGCACGTTCATTTACATTAAGCCATATTCAGTATAGTAAAATGTATTGTAAGAGAATAAAGGATGCTATTAAATAAGAAATAATTGAAATGGTACTAAATGGGAAGTGTTCATTTCCCTCCAAGCATTCTGTTATTTTGAATTGATTATCAAATTTTGCTTTCAAAAGAAAAAGATAGTTGTTTACTTTGACACTGTCATATTCTTTACTTCCAAGCTTAGAAGTAAAAATATGGATTCTCACTATTAGTATGATGCTAAAGATTTTTCTAGTTCTTTATTTTTTGCACTTTGCCAACCAGTTTACAATACTAAAGAGAACGCACAGTATGGACTGACTCTTGAGTTTTTTCCTGGCAAAGCACCTATATGAGTATTATGAATATATTCAGTCCCATTCTAAGATATCCCAAATCATCAAAAAGCAGACCCATTCCCAGTTCAAGTGTAACAACCCTTCCCTAAAGACAATAAAAGGATAGAAAATCAAAGCAATTTGAATTGTTCAAGGAAACACTAAAAAGAATTACCATATCCCTATCACTGCCAGGCATCATCTATAGGGTATTTGTTTCATAAAAACTCATTAAAAGGAGTTTACAGATAACATGCATGTAAACATAAGCAGAAAAAAATAAAAGAACATACCATTATGTTAAGACAGAAAAACATCACAATATTGAAGCCAGTACTCTAATTGGCTAAATGCAGCCAGCTGACTCTTGCAAGACAAATTTTATGAAAGATCTAATCACAAGACATAAAATTTCTTTCTCTCCATGTTCATCATTTACTGCATCAAATACATGCAAGGCTAAGGTTAGTACTAGTTAAGAAACTCGTTGATTCCACAATTTCCTCATAGTAAAATTCGATCCAAGACACACCATAATGAGGACCTCATTTTTCATTAATAAAAAGATGACACATCCGTAGAGATTCTCGACATACATTCTACCATAATACACAACTCAAAGGTTGTGGGCATTTTATAATTTACACATAGCACTGGCTCATCTCCATCAGTGGACAGAAGCAAAATACTGAAGTTGTAATAGTATCCCATTCTTTAATCAATAATATTTTGATTAACGCATCAAATTTATGAATTTAAATAACTTGAAAATTACATTACAGTAAAGCACCAACTCTAACATAAACTACATGCTCACGGCAAATTATAAAATAACATTAGCTCCTAGCATTCTAATGTTCAAAGAATAAACCCCCACACATTATCAAATAATTAACTATAACTCAACAATTAAAGAAAAATTCATCAACAAGTAACCCACTAAAATCTCATTCCCCGTGTTATTCACCATTAACAAAGAATAAGGGCCATAACTCCAGAAAAATGAAAAATAAAGAACGAAAATTTTAGCTTAGATTAGCATTTGCAAATCAAAACTACAATTACCCCATAAAAAGCCCAAAAACTTTACACCTGCACATGCTCCATTTCTACTATTTCACAATTGAAATTCAATCATTTTCAAGAAAACTACCGAATTACGAAATAAGATTATTCTTTGAGAGAAAATTCAGCTAAAAAATATTAAAAGCATGAATAAATAACAGTAATTAGGGTTTCTGAAACGCCCTTTCTTAAATACCTGACACAGAGACAGAAAGAAAGAAGTGAAAGCCCTAAACTAAAAACTGATAATAGTGATTCGGTTTTAATGAACAAACGGGCTAGAGATGAGAGAGACGAGTTAAAGAAACAGTAATTACCGCTTGCTGGTGCGAGTGGCACTGGTACTTTCCGAGAGCCTCAGGTTTCCGACTTCCAATAGGGCTCCCCAAATTTTTATTTTTATTTTGAATTGTTTCGTTTTCAATTCTCTTAACAGCAATAATTAAAAATGGACTAATGGCCCATCTCTATCTATTTGGATTTTATTCTAAAAGGTATTACTAAATTACACCCTAACGAATTCAGCAAACAGGGTGGGATGCACTTAATAATTTTGTATCCCAATTACATATCAAAACATTCATTTTATGGGATTGAGATAATAAAAACCCCTGCCCAAAAAGGGTTATATGATCCCTTCTATTTGTCTAAAATACAGCTGACGTCCTCAAACTTTCATATTATTGAAAGTTAGGTCCTTCTTGAAAGATTTACTTAAATTAAAATAATAATAACAATGAATATAAATTAATAATCGTGTATCATTTTAGTATTCATTACCAATGGTCGTTAATAACGATTAAAACTATCTTACATTATTATCACATATTTTGTATTATATAACTTTTTAACGCATGAATTCTCGGCTACTGATTAGTATAGTTTTTTACAACTACGATATATACACATGAAAAATACAGTGGAATAATAAAAAATTAATACAAATCCTTGGCATCCATTTGGCTCGAAAATCCTTGTAACTTGGGATGGATCTTGCAGACATGACAAGATATCGATAATTGGAGGAGCAATACCCAAAATGGAAGCAATGATGCACATGGAGATCGTCTACTTCAACATTATTAGGGTTGGCATCTCATTATAAGGATTCAAAAGATATTAAACATTTTCATCTTAGGATTTCTCATTCGTAACTCTGGTCAGTCACATCAACACCGTCAATAATAATAAAAACTTTTTTTTATAAAATAAATTATATTTAATTATTCAATAATATTTTTTATGTCTTAAATTATAGGAATAAACCTTTATTCATTTTTGGAAATGAAAGTAAGATTTACCATGTATGACTTATAAGATTTATATGAGATTATCTCTCTATTAATTTACCAACTCTATTCATGTAACCAACATTTGTACACATATTCATAAAAGTTAAAATTAAAAAAATAACCACCAACAAAACAAAACCAAACTAAATTAAAATTCACATATCTTAAATGGAGGAAATTCAAAGAACCCAACTCGGCCGCCAAAATTGTTACATTTTCTATGCCGACTTCATTGCACTTTAGCTGGACAATCATGACCCAGCTCAAACTTACACGGGTCGCCTTCAAACGTACCAAAAGATTCTAGCTTCCTCTTCTTTACTGGTATCACGTGATCTGCACGTAACACAGACGGCTCAAAACCCAGGGTTAGCTCGAGTCCCAGACCAATCTCATCACCACAATATTCCCCAGCGACGAGCTCATCCGGCTTGCTGATAGACTCCGGCTCTGTTCGAAATAAGAGCGAAGCAGCCTCAGCCGTCTCCACGGAAACCATGCTTTCGCTCTCCTTACTCTCATTCTCAACAATCGCCAACTCGGACTGGTGACTCAGAGACGACTCGTGGCTCGTCGACCGGTTCATCTCTTTGGTATAGCACTTAGCCTCCACGCACCGAACCGGTTCACCCAAAGAGTTAACCTGCTCGGAGTTACTAGCTTTCGGCTTCACCACTCGCTTCACCCGGCACCTAGTCTTGACCCGGTCCACAGACGCTGCAGAGTTTTCATCTTTCGACACGTGACGAATATCGTACGCTTTTAGCGGTGGTCCATGACCGATCGCCGCTGCTTCCGAATTGATAGGGGTGATCGGTGAGCCTTTCAGTACTGCTTCGACGGCGGCTTGGCAGAGTTGCCAACTACCCGACCATAACAACCCAACCGAACCATAAATCGGGTTGACTATCCTCCCGCATGCCTCGTATAACAAAGACCTGAAAATTGCTGTACCAAACGAGAACACACACAAACGAGAGTCATTTCCGATCTCTATTAATCATCTCTTACACATTCCAAGGAAAATCAACTCCAAATAATAAACTAACCAGGACGTAGGTGTTCTGGGCCAGCGTTGATGAGGTTCATTAGTCCAGCTCTGCCGTAAAACTTCGCCAAGAAGACCGTCGCGTTCGCCTGAGACTCTGGATTTTTGATCCACTGCAAGCAAGGCCGAATACTGCAGTTTTCGCTACATCCTTTTCTAAGAACCCGACACCCATTACAACTCATTCGCATTTTGTTCTCGTAAATCGTTGAATACCCAGTAGACGGTAGAAGAAAGAGAAAAGAAAGGCTAGTGTTTTTTGAGCGAAATGTAATTGAGAATAGAGTAGTATTAGTATTATTGAATGTTAGACGAGAAGAAGTGGGTATTTAAGAGAAAAGAGCAGCTGGGTTTCTCCGGTTATCTCTGCGGACGCAGTTGTTTTTATCTCCAAAACACTGGTTTCCACAGTCCAGGGGGGTAACGCTAGAACCACTTTTAATCTTATTATATAATAACGGGATTAAACTCCCCCACTCGGGATTGACCCGCGTGTGCTTGACCCTCAGATGCTTGGTTTTCGTTTTTTGTAGTTACAGGTTGCGTACTTTGTGTGACAAGAAAAAGTTACTGAAACTCTGTGTTCTGAAACCGATGAAACGAGTTTGGCATTTCTGGGTTCCCATTTACCCTCACTTAGTCAAGGAAATTACAGCCTTTTTGTTCTTGTTTCAACAAATACAATGAATATTGTCGGCACTCAATATTTTTTAAATAAAATTCACTAAATTGAAATTGAATTTCATCTAACAACCCACGAAACAATCCACTTTTCTTGTTTTAAGGGCAAGGTGATTTCTTGTTTCAAATTCAATGAAATTTGTCAAAATACCAACTGATTTAATAATAATCTGTTTGACAGTTCTAATTTAATTTTAATTTATATAATTTATTAAAAATAAAATTTAATAACATGGGATATCGCATCAAACAAGTTAAACATAAATTCAATTGTATCTGTATATGTTAAAAATTTATATTCTAAAAGTAGATTTTATTAACCAGTATTTCTAGGGATATTTATTAAAAAATTTATATTTAATAAATTAAATTTTTAATGCATTAAAATTTATTATTAATTACTATATTAAATATAAAAAATTATTATAATAATATATGTAAAATTTTTAACAAATGTTCTTTGGAAAATTTATTATTAATTACTCTATTAAATATAAAAAATTATTATAATAATATATGTAAAAATTTTAACAAATGTTCTTTGGAAAATTTATTAGCAAAATTTTTTAAAATTTTAGAATATTTAAAAAAAAAAATAGAGACCAAAATTTAATATGGCAAATTAAGCAATCAATATTTTTATTGGACTGATGAGTCAGTATCACCTGACTCAAAAATGACTCATCAAAATTCAAAACCGGGTAAAGAAGAATATAGGGTAAAATGGAAATTTAATACTGTAAGAACAGGTGGAGGAAAAGGTTCAGAAAGCCATGCAAGTAGGTACAAAAATTAAGAAAGGAAATGAAGAGCGCGTGGCAATCACGGTAAGGTGTCAGAGTGCGGTCGAATCGCCACATATCGGGGTTTGAGACGGGCCCACAAGAAGGCCCCGGCTTCAAAAAATAAAATAAACAAATAAAGCTCCGGGTTTTTGGGAAGTTTTCCTGTGTTAATTAGTTCAAAACCACTTATAGGCGTAAAAAACCGGATGCCGATATCCGGTTTAGGTTTTCAGGACTGTGGGCGCACTGCTAAAGCTGTTAGCCATCGGTTTTGCGGGTCTTGGCTACTAATCTAGAGTGGATTGGATAGAAGATTAGTGATGGGCAATCCATTGGATAGAATTTTTAGTATGTAATAAATGTTTAAATTAATAATTATAATAATAATTCATTATTATTAAAATTATCATGTATAAAAAATAATGAAATAAAAATTATCATATAATTTATTATTATTATATTGTTAACGAAAGTTCTATTCCACAAGCGGTAACAGACATCCCTAATCCAAGTAAATTCTCAATTTTTAATAAAACCCGTCAGAGCCGACGATTGAAAGATGAATGTATTTTCGAAAACCATGAATCAATTGACATTAAATTATATTTTACATAAGATAATCACATGTGGGTTGCTCTACTTTTTATTATCTTATTAAGGTCCTTAACAACAATATTTAATGCGCAGGCGGCCGCGATGAACTTGGAAGACTATGACTTCATTTGTACAACATTAACTTAAAAATTTTGTTTATTAATTTATAACAATTAAATCCCTGTAGCTAGTATAATGTATATTATTTATTCAGTAATGAATTTTGACATTTTTATGTTGTTTTTTTATTGAAATTAATAAATAATTTCATAGTGGCAGTTGTCTTTTTCGGGTTTCATTCGTAATCAACATGCAACTTGACCCATTTGGATAATTTTAATGCTACAAATATTTGTTTTTTAATGACCAAGTTGTAAAATGTAGAAGCTCTTAGATTTTGTGATCATGCACATATTCTTTTAATTCTCTTGGCCTTGGGTCGTTCGAAACAACAATAAAATATTGAAAATACTTGGTCCAAAGACACGAAGGAAAGAAGATCATTTATTTTGCACGTTTAAATTAGGGTTTGGTAATAAGTTATGGCTAAACATGTGATAGATATTATTATAAGAATAGGAACATAAAATTTTCTTTTTTAAAAATTTTTGTGCATAAACTAATATAACGTACTATTATTAATTAATATAATTATTTAAAATAAAGAAATAATACTATTATACCATATTAATTTATACATAAAAATTTTTATAAAAAATTTATATTTCTAACATTGTCTTGTTATAATTGTTGTAAAATTTTCGTATTCACGATAATGACCTTCTTTGTATTAATAGTTTGCTTTCTAAATACTGATCTACTCTAGGAGAGAGAAAAAAAAAATAGGTAGAGTGGAAGAAAGATGAGTGAATCTACAAGTTAGGTTATTTTGTCATATTTCTATAAAAATGTATAAATTTAAAATTATAATAAAAAAAGAAATAAAGAAGTAAATATAATTTAATCTACATAGTACATATTTTTATGCAGTTTCTGTTTTCTTTTTTTCTAATCTCTAGTACTTGTATTTTTGTTAAAAAATCTTATATTTAAAAAAGGAATTTTCAATAAATTTGATGTGATCAAATATTAATGTACTGTTTAATATAAATTTAAAATTGAAATATAATATAAAAATTTCTTAAATGAAATTTAAATAATATTAATAGACTGTTTATAATATTTAATTTTTATTTCATGAATGAGTGACGTATCAATATTTATCCATCAAGATGGCAGCCAAATCCCAACATACCCTAATAATTTTATACCCCTATTTACCTTGTCGTCACCAAAGCTGTTTGCATAGACTTGTACAAGTTCGCATACCTATGCAACCAGCTTGGAGCTTTGGAATTTGCAGCGGAAACAGACTATGCTTTTTGTATTTTCTATAATATTATTGTAATTTTTTATTTATTAGTTATAATTTTTAATTTTTTATACTTATAAAAAAAAAACTCATAAAAATATAATAAAAAACCTTAAATTAAAACAATTATATTTACAGTTGCATGCACGTTGACGTTACCCAACAAACATTGCCATAATACCAAGTTTGACACAGTCATTCTCCATTTGTTTTCATCTTTATTATATTTGAGCATCAAACTACGCAATCTATTATTTTTAGAAAAAAAAATACCCAATTAATTATCAAAACATGCATGCATCCCTCCACCACTTTCGCTACTGAATGAATACCTGTATTTTTTTTTAAAATAATAATATCGTTAAAGGCAAAGGTGAATGGTTTGAAGTTATGAAAGTTGTAGGACACGTGTTGGAGCAAGGGAAGAAATTTGCTGAAATTATCATGCAATAGTGTCCAAAACGCCAAGTCATGCAAAATGTGGAGTAAGCACGTGGTCATCACGTTCAGGGTTATCAAAGTGGAAGCCATTCGCCAGATAGATCAACTAAGGGTACGACACCTCTATAGCTCCTGGTTTTTAGGAAATCTTTCTTTTAAGACGAGTCCCAATGAATACCGCCTTTTATAAAACCGGCGGCTTGTTCCCTGGTTTTTGTAACGGCAAATTGTAACAGTCGTAGTTATAATGGTAAATTCACCCGCACGCAAAAAATTAAATATTGTACCTTCATGTCATTGATAATAATAGAGCGCAAAACTATCCCATTAGACTGACATTAACCACGTTTAATTTGACTGTTTGTTAGATTAGGCAATTGCGTGAGCTAGTTTTAATTAATCGGTGTCACTTTAATAGGAATAGGATGAATATATGTCGTGTTAAGTGTAATATTAATGGTTTCAAATTTTTTTAAATTATATTTATATTTATTTTTGTTAATTAATATAATTATATTATGTTAATTTGTACATAATAATTTATAAAAAAATTATAATGTAAATTTTATAATTAACTGAGAGTATCTTGACTATTCATAGCAGTTTATGGATTTTAAGGAATTTAACTCATAAAATACTATTGTCAATAATTTAAGAAACCAAAAATTTATTTATATTTTCTCTGTATTAAAAATAATATTTTAATTATACAAATATTAAATGTGTATTTAGGTGTTTTTAATTATGTATTCAAATACAAAAAATTATAATTATATTTAGTCTTTCTACGCTTTATAAACTTAAAATCACGAGATATTTTTCAATACATATATTTAGAGAAACATTTTATATTTTATATAAATCAATATATTTTTTTCTTTAAGTCGTATTTAATTTTTTTATAAATTTATATGTTAAAAATAATAATAAATGATGGTTAGGGCAAAGAATAAATTGTGGATGTTCTTAATTTGTTTGCTTTTTGCAATATTTTTTTTTTCAAACTATTTCAAAACATAGGCGGATACGAAACAATTGGAAAACCACCATCACACAAATCCAACTTTCCTCAAATGGGAATTATATATTTAACAATTTTTGTGTAATTGATTGTTCTTTTTGTTTGACTAAATTTTTTATAATCAATTAAATAATAATAACATTATTCCATCTCTCTAATATATGTATTATTTATATATTTTTTTTAATGTTGCTTGTTCCTAGATTCATCCCCTTACAATTATTCTTGAGGTAATCAAGGGGCTAATTGGATTTAAATGGCCCCCATCAGTTAGTTAAATTGAGAATCTAATGAGCTAGATTGAAGAGTTAATCAAGTCAAAATTTGATTAATTAATTAATTAAAACGGGTTTCTTTCATTTGTTGGAGAATGTAGTTAATTTGGTCGTATTGTTGACATTATAACTGCCTATTCTATAATGAAAAGTATTGTATAAAAATATTTTCATAATAAATATTTAATAAAATTAATGTAAACATTAAATATAATTTTCCAAAATTTTGTAAGGAAACTAATTAGAAATTTTCAATTATTTTAAATTGTCCATATAACGCATTCGACTTTAAGTTGCTAGTTAAGCCGGTTCAATGAATCAATGGCTCCATATATGATAAATGTTTAACAATGTCCCCCAAGCCAATTTTGATTAAATAAAAATAAATATTTATAAATAATCTATGCAAGCAAACTGACCCAGACATATTTTTCCAATGAACCCCACCTGGCAAGAATACATTTCCTATTTTACCCTTCATTGGAAGCATGGGCCAAACTATAGAAGGAGAATAAGTTAACAAGTCACAGAATTGAATGAAACGCACACCACAGCACAGAACACAACGCGTGCTGGTAAACTGGAAAAGGTGGTCCAAAAAACATGAAAAAGTCCGGACACTCCGCGTGGGAAGTACGTCACCTGACCCACATATCGAGGAGAAACGCTGCCGTTCCGACGGCGTGTTCTTTTACTTTTTCCTTTTTCTCTTTCTTGTTTGCTCCCGGTTTTGAGGAAGTGTTTTTAGGAAACCAATTAAAAACCAGTGTCTGGTTTCTGGGTTTCGATCAGCTCG
>JAWDEX010000022.1:3411725-3428476 GCA_035221805.1 Trichilia hirta
TAAAAAATAAATAAATTTGCCAGTTTGTTCAGTATTATTTAATTTTAAATTATTTTTTAGTTGTTAATCCTTATCTTATTTTTTTTAAGTTTATCGCATCATCAATAAAATTACTTAATATTTCTTTAAATTTTTTTACAATTATGGATGGAGCACTAACTATTATTATTTGGTATAGAGGTTTATGAGAAGTACATATTAACAAATCGACCATGTCATATTGTGTCGATCAAAATATCAGTTATAAATAATTGATGCAAATATTGTATGAGATGTATAAGATTAATCTTGTTAAGTTTAAAATTAGAGTAAAAGCAATCTTTATGGAGACTACACAATTATTAGTAGTACCTTAGATTGCGAGGATATTAACACTAAATTTAACTTTCGAGCTTTTATCAATACCAATAATTCAACTTACATTATAAATATGAGAAAATATTATCCGTTGTTAGTTACCATTGAACGTGTTGATGATACAGAGCCTAGTAAGCCAAATATTTTGCCAAATTATACAACTAGTGAAGTTTCTATATCACCATTTAGGTTCTTTTGTAGAAGTTTTTCATTAAGCCAATACAATTCCAAGACTTAGGCAATATCATTTGAATAATCCTAAGGTTCCAAAATATTAATACTAACTATGTAAAATGAAGAGCCACTGACTGTTGAGCATTATAACCCTTAACAGAGAAAACATGAATAAGTGTACCGTGGCATTTCATCAAACTTTGATTGTAATTATTTTATTCATGAAGATAAAAATGATGTAAGAGATATTAATGCAGGCCTTGACAGGCAAGTTTGTAGAAGTATGCAAAATAAAGAGCCACTGACTGCCGAGCATTATAACCCTTAGCAGAGAAAACATGAGCAAGTGTTCCATGGCATTTCATCAAACTTTGGCGGTAATTATTTTATTTATGAAGATGAAAATGATGCAAGAGATATTGATGCAGGCCTTGATAGGCAAGTTTACAGAAGTATTCGAATAATACAGTCATCATCGTTAAATTAATACTTTAATTATTTGCCTCATATTTCACCAGTTGTAACCATGCTAAATGAAAGTTTGTCAAATACAAGATCAAGTAATGTGTGTATTGAACAATTTTTCAATACAAAGTAGGAAATACGTGATAAATTGGGCTTGATGGCATTAAAAAAATTACTTTAAGATAATGGTCTGCAAGTCAGTTACAAACCATTTTGAGATAAAGTGCAAAGTTAATGGTTATAAATCACGAATTCGTACAACTAAGATTAGGAATAATGAGTACTTTCGAGTAATTGTTACACTGCATAGTTGTTAAAATGATCAGATATAAGATAGGCATTGATAAGCAAACACTCGATTAATTGAGTAATTGATTAAGAACAAGTTCACAGATATCAATAAAATTCACACACGAAAAAATATTTAGAATAATATCCAAAGAAATTATAGAGTACATTTTATCATACTCAAGGATATGGCATAGTAAGGAAGAAGTATTAAGGCCTATGTTTAGAGATCTGATTGTATCATTTAAGATACTCTCACTATACTATTATATGCTAGAGAACAAAAATTCATGTACTATAACCACTTTTTAAACGGACGATGAAGATCACTTGTATTTTTTTATGTCTATTGGTTAATATATTCAAAGATTCTAAAATAATAGTTGGCCTGTGATTGTCATTGATGGTATTTTTCTAAAAAGTAAATATTGAAAAACATTATTTGTGGCAATGGCTGCTAATAGAAACAACTAAATATTTTCACTTACTTTCGCTGTTACAAATTCAGAGAATGATTCTTTGTGAGAGTGATTTTTATTAAAGTTTTGTGATGCCAAAGGCTCAATAGAAGATTTAGTATTTATTTTTGATTAACATTATAGTATTAAAAAGGGAATTAATACAGTTTTTACTAAAGCAATTCATGTTTTTTGTAATTATCACATATTTGAAAATATGAAAGTAAAGTACAAAATAAGGGCAGAAAAGATAAATACTTTCATGCAAGTATATTTTTAAGCTATAAAAGTCTATCGAGTGAGTAGTTCAATAAATATATATCCAATTTAAGATTGATGCATCTAAAGATAGCCAACTATTTAGAGAATGAGGTTAGACTTTATAAATAAGCCATATCATAATTCATCTCATCATTATAACATGATGATCACAAATATTGTTAAGAGTATGAATTCTTTACTTTGAAATACACACTCTCTCCCAATTATATCATTAATTGAATACTTAAGATCTGTGTTTTAAATATAATTTTATAAATGTAGAAAGATAACTATTTTAAAAGAAGAACACCTAATAGGAGGGGCATATAAAAATATTAGTGATCAAATAGAGTTATCACGTACAATGATTATAGATCTTATTACATGATTTCAATTTGGAGTGAAAGAGCAAGGTAAGGTTGACATTGGTGACTTATAATTAAAAAAATACAGTTGCAGACAGTTTGACCTACAACAGCTCCTTTGCGCTCATGCTCTTGCTATTTGCAGACATGTACATTTAGCATATAATTCTTTATACTCAAAATACTATACCACATAAGTGCTTGTGGCAGTGTATGCTAAGCCTATTAACTTAGTTGGTCATGAAATTGATTGGGTTGTTTTGTCAAAATTATTAAAAATTAATATGAAGCCACCTAAACAATGCACGGCCGCATGTTAACCTAGAAACAATGAATTCCTTCTGCTATAGAAGATATGATTAGCAAGATATGTTCATAATGCCATGGTGTTGATCACAATCAATCTACACATAAGTATCCAATCCCATTGCATTCAACTAAGTGATTATCGTCAAATTGGTTTGTTTTCTTTATCAAATTATTTAGATTAAATTTATTATAACACTATTATTATTTTTTAATTCGAATAATTTCTTAATTCGAATAATTATTCAATTACTTTCATAATATATTACTTATTATTTAGTTAAATTAATTAATCATACTTATTATTATTAAAGTATAAAACTTTATTTAATGAAACTGTAAAGTTCAATTAATTATAATTTTTGATAATTAATAAACCCCAAAGATTAGAGTTTTGTTGATTCTTGTGCTAATAGAATAAATAATTTATTTTGATTGATATTAATGTTGTAATGCGAATTTGAATATATATATAGATAGCTATCCATACGCGATGTAATAAATTTAAAATTAAATACGTAATTTTGTCTATAAATTAACAATATTATAAGACTTTTAAAAGTTACGTTATTTCATTTCAAAATATATTACACGTATTCAATGCATATACTTAATCAATAATTCATTGAATATGCTTGTTGCACATAAACATATGATTGGCTTGTCGATAAGGCTCGTAAAGTAAATAAAAACATATCAAGGGCATTTTGGTAATTTAACTAAAGTTACTGTAGTAGTATTAAAATTACGCGAGCTTGGTACCAGATGATGGCTTATAACGTGTAAGTTACAATGCTATAAACAATGCTCGAATTAGATAAGTATTGAGAGAGAATTATAGATTTACGCTAATTGAGTAAAAAAGCAATCTGATTTTCAAAGCACTATAATTGTATCAATGCTGATTTTTTAATAGGCTAACATCAAAAGAAAGTTCATGATATGTGGAGTCCACCAATATAAATGATGCTTAATGTTATTAAAAAATAATGAAGTTATGACATTTCTTGTTAAAAATTCAATGAAAAATGGTCGAAAGATGTTATAACTTCGCTGTTTCTCATCAAAATCAAACATTAATTATGACAGTGAACTTTACGCATGATAAACATTGTTTTGCTGTCAAGGCATACAGAATTCGACAATACTATATTTGCGCTGCTTTGAAAATTAGGCTGTTTTTCTACCCTTTTATCGTAAAGCTACAATTCTCTCTTGATACTTATTTAATTCGAGCGCCATTTGTGATATTGTAACTTAGATGTAACAAGCTTTTGTATGATTCGAACCATACTAAATTTCAACATTGCTACACTATTTTTTGGAATGACCAAAATGCTTTTGGCAACACAATTTGAATTTAGACATTTACAATTACAAATCTTATGTAATCTATCCATATGCAATAAATAATCCAGCTACTACTCATAATTTGAATTTCAATTTGTTGTTAGGTAATATCAGGCTATACGCAATTTGAAATAAATTATAGCATTTGAATTCCATAATTACATAAATGAAAGAAATAAAAAATTAAGTACGATATATCAAGCAATAAAACGGTTCATTAACAAGCCCTTAACCATATGATAGTCCATAAATTCATAAAATAATCAATTATAACTATTCATAAATTTTTAAATATTTGACTATACTGTAAATATACTCTATTTTTGTTCTTAAAAATGGTCCATCATTGGGACCAAAATGAAATACATTATATAATCCTAAATAATGTACATGTACACAAACAAACATCCTACAGTCACTCAATCCTTGATATTGATGTGGTATATTATCTATCGGCTTTTAAAATGAAAATGACATCACATTATTGTATACATATGCATCCTATAACAAATATAGTAGTAATGAACACAAAGGTTGCATCATCGTCATCATCTCATTATCAGAGTATGAATTCAGAGCTAGATCGAACATTATAATGTGTCTTTGTCCAAAATTAATAGCGCAAGGCATCCAATGTTGCTATTATATATTTTGTGAAATATACAAAATTTTACATGTATTCCAAAGTTTGTAACGAGCAACTCCATCTCTATATACAAAACTTAGTACATCAGTATCTGAATAGAATATACCTTTCTCGATATACGCTTTAAAAGTCCAGCCTAAGAGATATGAAGTAGAACCTGCATGATGTAAAAAAGAAAATTGAGTGATAAAAATAATCAATTAATAACATAATATAATTTGAATATAGTGCACAACGCTTACGCCAAATATGATCAATGTGACTGTCTAATTCTAAGAAACTATTCTCTAAAACATATATTGTCATCGTGCCAGTATGTCGATATACTCATTGATATTATGTTCAATATACAAACACATCAGTATGGTATACTCGATAAGATAAATACATAAGAGCTGAATATAAAATATGAAATTTTGTAACTTATGCTATCTTTTAACTATGACTCTGTTCTATAGGTATCCCTAATCCATTTTGGCGTCATTTGTATGAAATTGCTATCAAAGTAATTATCCTCTTTCGCCATCCATAATTAAAACTATTTGAACAATTTATTCAAAATCAAAAATCAAGTGCAAGTTTTGCATTCGATAACTTGTTCAGAATGACACTTACCCTTTTTAATAAGGTTTGCATATGATGTCTAAGCATGTTGACTTTGCTTGTACTAAAGGCTGAACTAACTTACATTATCTATTATAGGAGGATAGGGTATAAGTTGACCCTTTACTCCTATACCATTAGAGCTTATAACCTTAGCATCCATATCTTTAGCTCCTTTATCCTCTACACCCATATCATTTATTACTACCATATCATCATCCTTTAAAGGAAAATAGCAATTAATACAAAAAAATTGACATAATTTCTTTAAAATTTAAACATACATAAATTTGATTATTACAACAACTAAACCATGTACTCCATAACCCTAACAACTAATTCACTAACATTATATATAGCATAAGCCAATAATCATCAATATGACTAAACATTGCTTAATCATAATGATCAAAACTCAATTATAATGATATTATTAAAACAAATATCATGAACACCAAAACCTATGATCTCAACTAATAATCACCATCAATACCAGTCAATAACAATGATTAAACCTCAAGTAAATAGAAATTATAAACAAGAAAAATGCACAAACCTCTACATTTGTGGCATGACATAACTGCATCCTCTCTCATTGATCATGAATGAAACTATAATAAGTATCTTTCATTTGTTTTATATTCTTATCTTGTTGTTAGGTGCGCTCCTTTTATCGTTTGGCAAACTTATTATAATTTTTTCTCATAGTATAAATCTTGCATAACATATCCTTGTAAAAATTGAAGAAGGCCATACTGCTTGGCATCTGAGGCATATGAGGAGCAGAATCTTTCAAGAGAGCATTGTCTACCATTCTCCTTAAATTTTGAGGTGAGTGAAGCCTAAAATCTTGAGGAGGAGCATCATATACCATATTACTATACATTTAAGGTGAGTGAGAAACATAATCTCGTAATAAAGCTTCGTATGCCATAAAACTTGACACATAAGGTAAGGGTAGAGTAAAATCTCCGGTAGAAGTATCACGAAGTACGTTTGCCTCTTGTTTATACTATCCACAATGCCTATTATATTGCCGTGCTCAACGATAGCTTGCAATCTAAAATAAAATTAAAAATTAATTAACATATGAATTTTATATTAATATATGATACTAAATGTACTATAAAAAAATATAATATACCTTTTGCGGTCTTATAGGTGTTGGTGAAACTCTCGAAATGTCATTTATATCATGTGTGCTAGAATGGTCTATGGATATTTCACAACTATACTTGGTTAAATGCTAACTGATCAGGTTCATCAAATGTGTAAAATACGATTATCAACACTCTTTCACAATTTTTTCAATAAATCACAATACTTTAAGTGACGATATGACGAAGTATAATTACTTAATTTTCGTATTTAAATCTATATGACAACCTAACAATTGTGATATAAGTATATTATTGAATTTATGCCAAAAATATAATCGATAATATCACTTAATCGAAAATTTTTCTTTAACAACTGCCATTGCAACATACGAGATAAATGGTTATTCATTCTTTTGGCAAAAACTACTCTTACTATAGAGACAACCTCACAAATTTAAATCTGTCAAAAATTTATACATATTATTTTAATTATGAATATTATAATAGTACAAGAAAGCAATCATAAGAAAAGTATTTACTAAACTGCCTTAAGTATAATTAATTTACTATACCTGAAATGCAATAGATAATTCCTCATGATGTATCAAATTGCTTTTTTCTTATTATCAGTAACTTCCATATTGTGTAATGATTGCAATATGTATGTTCAAGATACTAAAATCTATGAATAATGGTTAAACTCATTCAAATTATCGATAATTCATAACAACTATATGCTTGATTGATATCTAGAATCCTTCCCCAGAATTGTATGCTTAGTAAGAAATATAATGATAACTTGACAGTATCTATGTCATCTATTGTTCTAAAGTCGAGCTTTGTATAAATCTTCTAAATCATTTAAAATGTAATCAAAGGTCTTCTACAAAAATACAAGTCTTTAAATTGATCACTCTGTGATTCGATTATTAGATATGTACTAAATTTTAATTCTGTAATGAGTGCAAAATTTGGTCGATTGAATCTTGTAAGACTATTTCCAATAGCAAACAACATCTTTTAAATTAGAGTTAGTATCAGTTTCATGTATGAGCATATGATATATTAGGTTCATTAAAAATAAGAGGTCTAGTTATATATCAAAAAAATGTTCTAAGTTTGTCTGATTGAAAAGTATTTATTATATATGTGTCAACTTCTTTCGTATTAATTTAACAATGCGTAAGTATGATAACAATATCATACTACCCTTAAAATTCTTTTCCTCATTTTCTCTTTAATGTAAACATCGTTGCCTATATAATAGATATTGTTAAATATTGTTGAACATCTTTATTCATTAATTTATAATAAAAATATATCTCTTAATCAATATTATTAAATATTTTAAAATATACAAACTCATATTACGAATTATTTACAAATAGAATTACAAAAAATATAATAAATAATTAAGCAAACATATCACTTAATTTATCACAATCCTATAAAATCATATTCCTTATATATACAATTAAATAATATTATTTAAATAATTTGAACACTTCTCTATAATCTAAAAGTATTATTAAATATATTTAAATTAAATATTCTTATATAATTAAACATTGTATAAATAATTTTTAGCATTATTTAAACAGTTATTGCAAGATTAATTAAATAGACTCTAAATAATATTGTTATCAAATTCTTTTAATATAATATTGTCTAAATAAATATAGTATTATAAAATAAATATTAATTTTAATTAATTAATTAATTTTTTAATTAACTTAGTTGGTCAATACATTATTACTAATAATAATGTTGAAAAATGTAGTTTATTTAAATAATTTTTTAATTAAATTAATATGATCATGTGTAAATAATTTAATTAAATTAATTAAATGGTGTCTATAACATTAATTGAATATTTTGTTATAATTAAATAAATTTAGGGAGATTATTCAATTTATTTAATTAAATATTATTTAAATATATAGTAATAATAATATATTATTATTAAATAATTATTTTATTATAAATATTAATCAAATTATTGATTGTAATTAAATATTGTTTTAAAATTAAATGATATTGACTAAACCTGTGAATTAATTTGTTTATTAATTTATTTTTTTAATTAAATGTTTTGTTACTATTCAAATATTGTTTTAAATAAAATTTTTAGTATTAAATTTTATTAATATTAGTATAAATTAATACTAATACTAATATATTAGTATTAAATTTTTACTAAAAATTTTATTTGAATATATTATAAATAACTAATACTAATATATTAATTCAAATTATTATAAATAATAATTAAAATAAATTAAAAAAATTTTAAAAAATGTGCGTCCACTCGAAAGTGGGTGCACTTTTGAGTGAATGTTCTAAATAACCATTTTTTTTAAACATAAAACCCCAATCTATTCAAACAATAAATGCATACATTGTCATCAAACAAAGACAAAGAGTTTGTCTTACAAACATATCAATCTAAAAGAATATTGTCATTAATTATTTTTTCTTATAAATATTCATTAATATTCATCAAAACTCATCAACTAATCATTAATAAAAACTCATTTAATTTACTTTTAAATACAATATATTAATAATAGTTAATTTATTGATAAAATTAAAAATAAACCTCAACTTCTTGGCTGAATTTTGAACGACGGTGGTTTTTTGAGAGAATCCGTTAAGTGTTGGTAAAATAAAGAATAGTAAAAGTAAATTTAGATTTTTTAAAAGAAAAGAGAGTTAAACAATAATAAAAATATTTTAATCAATATATTCCTTTCGTGGGAATAATTTAAAAATAATGATATTAGTTATTTTTGAAGGAAATTTTGAATAATAAATATTTTTAAATTAATATAATAAATAGTCAATTTTTTTTTGGTTAAATCCTAAAGTAAAATTGTGTACATAACGATTTTTTCTTAAAAAAAAAAAAAGAAAAAGAAAAAGAAAAATACCCTGCAAAGACGGATTGATAATAGAATTTCCTGGTGACCATGACTTTTGTCGAAGGCATGGACGGAACCGACAGAGAAAAGAAACTAAAATTCAAGAACGTCACATATAAATGGTCTTCCACTGGAACGGATAAGATCATAACCTTGTCCACGTGGCACTGTCATTGTGGTGCTGAATGATAAGGCTAACTTTCAAAAAATTTCATTCCCTATGTGGTTCTTATGATGCGATGTCATCACTTGTTCATACCAACGATCAGTTTTCATCCGAAATCTGGTTCAGAAATTTCTGACCTTACGATTGAAGACAGCCTAGTTCTATCATTATATATTACTAACTCCTACTATACACCGTTTCCCATTAACACTATTCAAGCTTTGCAACGCAAGCAAGCAAGGAAGAAGAAAACACGGCTTCTTCAATGATCTCTTCTGCCGCCGTGACCACTGTTAACTGCACCAGCCCGGGCCAGCATGGTTGCACCCTTTAACGGTTTGAAATCTACCTCTGCTTTCCCCGTTACCAGAAAGACCAACAATGATATTACTTCTCTCACCAGCAACGGTGGAAGAGTGTAATGCATGAAGGTGAAATTAAAAAAGGGAATTCTTATTTGATTTCATCACTCTCCAAGGTTTTCATCGGTGTTCTTTTTTTCTTTTTGTCTAAACCACCTTGTGTTTTTGAATTTTGGTGATCTTTAGGTGTGGCCTCCGCTTGGGAAAAAGAAGTTCGAGACTCTTTCTTACCTTCCACCACTTTCTCAGGAACAATTGCTCAAGGAAATAAGCTACCTTCTTCGAAGTGGATGGATTCCATGCATTGAATTCGAGTTGGAGGTCATTTTTGAAGCAAAATTTTAATCCAATAGAATTTGTGCTCCAGTTAGAGCTAGCCTGGCCTGCAATGGCTTTGGGTCCTGCCTGTCACCAAGATATAATGTTTACCATTGTTTCCTTAAGTTGACTCCGCCCCTGTGCTTATGATCTTTTTTTTTTGTTGTTGTTTTTTTAGCATGGATACATCCACCGTAAGTACCATGCTTCTCCAGGATACTACGATGGCCGTTACTGGACAATGTGGAAGCTGCCCATGTATGGTTGCACAGATCCTGCTCAGGTTGCGGCGGAGGTCGAGGAGGCCAAGAAGGAGTACCCAAATGCTTTCATCCGAATCATTGGATTTGACAACAGGCGTCAAGTGCAGTGCATCAGTTTCATTGCCTTCAAGCCCCCAGGCGCTTAAATTGATTGTTGATTATCATTCCAAATGGGTAACCCAGATATTGAACTGGGTTGGCTCGGTTTGTTGAAATGGTGCTTTAGGCTGCTGCCGCTGCTGCCGAAAACTTTTTTGTTTTCTCGCTTGAATTTTTTTGTTCCCGACATTTGAATCCTTTGTATTCAGTTTATGGGTTTTGGGTGTCCAATGCAATAGTTGAGAATTGTTGAATAGAGAATAATTTCTTCCAAACTTCATAGATTAAGGGGTTATAAATTATAATTTCTCTTTGGAGTGTAACCGATTAAAGAAAATCATGCTGCATATGCAAAATAAACCTTTTAAGTTAGAGAATATATGTTGGATTTTATTAACAGATTGCCCCTTCTACAATGAAGAAGCAACAAAAGCATAAGAACAAATTAAAGGTTAGATATACAGTTGGGATTATGAAGTACTTAATCCTTAAAAATTGTGCAAAACTCCAAGCTTTCTGGAGAGTAAAAAAAAAATTGGGATTATCCGTATTTCGCTAAAACGATGAAATACATATATAAGATGCAGATTCTTAAATTACCTAGTATGCATTAATCTTTCTCCATTTTTTTTTTCTCTTCAATATTTGAATCACATGATTGAAGATTTAACAGCCTTAGCTACTCCATTCTACAGGCAATTTATATTTAATTTGTTCAGATGGACTGAATACTAAAAATTCCTTATCGTAATTAAGGGTTGCAAAGTTTGATCAATCATCATATCCTGACATATTTGTTTTTGATTTATTGGCCTCAAAGTTTTGTGGAAAATATTTTATCATATAATCTTTAAAAATTGTGCCCATAAATTGGATCTTGATGGCTGTTCAATCCTTGATAGCTACGTTTGTGGTCATGCCTTTTAATTATATAAAGATAAGAGAGAAGAATAGTTGGTTTCTTGTTGGCCTTATTTCCTGCATTGTAATATAATATTTGATAAATATCTTAGTTAACCACTCGCCAGTTAGTATTGTACAATGTTTTCATTTTAAATATACCCAAAATTTATCAATTCAATTTATAAATGATAAATAGAATAAATAAAATTTTCTAAAATAATATAAGAGATTTGGAAATCAATATCTTCTTAAAGATAAACAAATATCTAATGGCCCTTATAATTAAAAGAGGCTTAGTTTTTTCTAATTACGGTATTTATATATTTAACAGTTAATGAATAGAAATTTAATACAAAAGGACTAAATTTTGATCATATATATATATAACCAAGAACTTTTCAAAAATTTAAATAAATTTCAATGAAAAAATATATAATTCTAATTTATGAAAAGTGCATGTTAAAATTCTTTGCCCAAGAATTTTTTTATTTCTAAAAATAAATAAATAAATGTTCTATTCAAGGTATATCGCTTTTGAAGTTATTTAAGTTGAAAAACTCATATGTAATTT
Source organism: Trichilia hirta (assembly GCA_035221805.1). Lineage (NCBI taxonomy): Eukaryota > Viridiplantae > Streptophyta > Magnoliopsida > Sapindales > Meliaceae > Trichilia > Trichilia hirta. The sequence goes on from JAWDEX010000022.1 coordinate 3,423,702, forward strand.
ATTGGAACAAATAAATAAGAAGTAAATAAATTTATGGAGAAATTGACTCGGCAATGGGCTAGACGAGGCTCGCTATCGTCACCCAAACTTGAGTCCTTGTCGATTGTATGACAAGAAATATAAGGTTTGACCATTTTTGTACTTGTAATTATAACGTAATAATAATCCAATATTACTATTTTTAAATATTTTTTTTAAAAAAACTCTCTTTTATCTTCGTTCTTTGTCCCATCTCTATTTAAATGTCATCCTCTCGTTCTACTTTCCTTCATATATATGAATTCCAATCAAATATTCATTCATTTATTGGAAAAATAAAATATGAAAAATAATTGGAAATTTTAGATAACCCTCGAACGACTTGAATTTAATTAATTTTTAAAATTTTATACAAATTCTACTCCATCTTATGCTAAATACAAATAAAAACTAAATTAATCTCCAAAAAATTAGTGCTGAGGGAAATTCAAATCCAAAACATGTTACTTTCACAGGACTAACCAATTTATTTATTCTTCCTTATGGTGGGTTACATCAATAATTTTTTTTTTTTTTTTTGGATTTATCTCCTATTTAATTCATATATAATACAACTTCTTCTTTGCCCTTGTGGATAGGGAAAGTACATATTGTGATTGTTCAGGGTTCCAGTCATCCCCAATTCCTTAATTTGCCTATGTACCCCATAATAATTACCTTGATATTTCTCGCGTTATTTATATTTTTATTTTAAACTATGTCATAATTATATCGAATTAGGATACTCTATTAATTCTTATGTATATGATTAAAATTATTTTTAAATAATAGTTTTATTTCTTAATTATTTAATTACAAAATATATTTTATTAATTGAAAAGTTTACATCAACATGAATCTTGGTCCCTCATGCCTATGTATTCTAAATTTTGTGCATAGAATGCATAGCTCAATCACTAGGAAAATCGATGGAATTAGTAATTGTAATTTTAAGATTTTAAGCTGAAATATTTAACGTGTCAAGCTTTTTGACATATTCCTTTTTTTTTTTTTTTTTTCACATTTATCGTGAAGATAATAGAGTAGCATATGAATTAGTTAATTTGAGTGTCAATCTATCTTCAAGTTATTAGTGGCCTTTTACTCCTTTCCAAATTTGCTCTTTTTTGCATCATCACAATTTAGGTTACCATTGTTATATGTTTGTACTAGATGTTTATTATTGGTTGCCTCCGAGGTACTTGTAATTTGGGTGTTAAGCAATTAAGATACTGTGTTAATTCTTATTTATATATGATTAAAATTATTTTTTAATATATTTTTATTTATTAATTATTTATCACAAAAATATATTTTATTAATCAAAGATTGTACATTAACAATGGAATCTAAGTAACTCGTTATGTGTATTTTAAATTTTTGTGCAAAGAACGCAATGCTCAACACTAAATAGTGGTTGCTAACGGGTCCAATTCGACGGATTAGAGTTGGATCGAGTCGAGTTGAGAATAGGTGAAAATAAAGACGGGTCGAATTGGGTGACAAGATGGGCAGGGTTGGGTTGGATCACATTTTCAAAAATATGGAATCGGCCTGGCCTGTGAAAATGCGGTGGGCTGGGCCAGGCCAGGTTAGGTTGGATAGGGTCTGATTATTAATTTTTTTATTTTAATTATTTAAATTATCTTAAAATAAAATTTAATTTTATTATATAAATCTCTTTTTTTATTATTATAATAAAAATAATAATATAATTTAAATTATAAAAAAAATCACCTCTCATAGTATTTAATTTTATTAATTAAACAGAAAAAATTACAATCAGAGGACATTCCAGCCTTCATCTCATAAATTTTTTACATTCAATCATACTTTTTAATAATAAATATAAAAAATATAACAAATTAATTAAAATAAATATTACAAAAAGGGGGACATTGAGCATTACTTTATTATTTTTATAATAAAATAAATCTAAATTCTAATTATTTTTTATTCGTCAGTTGTAATTCTTCAATCTTCCACTTCTTCTCCTTCATCCCAATCATTACTTAAATCAACTGATGGAGATGATTGATGTTGTGATTGTTGTCTTCTCATTTCTTCATTATACCAATCTTTAAAGCACATTCGCATTTCAAGAGTTTCTGGTGCCATTCTACTTCTTCAAGCATCAAGCATTCGTTCACTCAAATTAAATACACTTTCTGATGAAACTATTGATACTGGTGAGATAAGAAAGTTCTGTGCCATTTTTCCTAAAATAGAATAAGTCCTAAAATTTTCTTTCCACCACTTTAAGATATTAAATCTATTTCATTCTCCATCGGTAAACCTTGTATATAATAGGATAACTCATTAAATGAGATTTGCATTGTTCTAGGTCTCTTTACGATTGCGTAAGGATTCTAATCGCTACTGGAAATTATAGGAGTAGAGGAAGAGGAAGAAGAGCCCTTTTGACTAGTAGATGTTGAAGTCCCTACAGAACACTCAATCTTGTACATGTGATAAATATTTGATAAATTTATTAATAAAATATCCTTAAAAGTTTGTACACGTATAATTATTTTGAATGATAAATTTTTAGGTTCATTAGGATCTAAAAAGTATAAAAATTTTTAATTAGAGTTTTACAAGCAAAAACTTTGATACGTGGGTCTAAACAAAAGGCAATACTATATAAAAGGGGTATATCATTATAATACTTCCTAAATTTTTATATCATAACTGACATTACTATAGTGAACCTAGGATGTTCCATATATTTTTTAAATGCAAAAGCAATGCTACTTAATTTGGGTAGTATTGTCTTGATAATAATTCTGTGTCTTTTTTAAATATTTCTAAAAATTAGGAGATAATGTGTGTAACTTCAAATTTTTCATGTGTTATTTCGTGTCCTATCATATTGTCATTTTAAAATTCTATTATTAGAACTTGATAAGGTAAAACACTTCAAAGCATATCGTAAGTAGAGTTTCACCTAATTGGTTCGTCTAGAACTAATTTTTTAGCTTGCAACCCATATTCACGGCATAATTCTCTAAATTACTGGTATCTAGCTGAAGCTATTTTTAAATGATGAACGACAGTTCTAATTGTCATGTCTTGTACCGAAATTTCTTACGTGACAATCATCGATATCCTTGCATTACGATTTCGATAATAAAAATTGTAACACGAGAGTCTGCAAGACTATGTGTATCATTATCTTCTAATCATAAAACTTATAAAATAAATTTAAATAAGAATTTTAAATAATAAAAATATTAAATTGTATTTTGATTTAAATGGTCTACAACTGATTCAAAATCAAACAACATTTATAAATTGTATAATATAATAACCAAAATCATGTTATAACATCCAATGATGTCCTTTCAAATAAATATTACACAACTAATTTATAATCAAATAATACTCGAAAATCATAAAATACAATGATCAAAATTATTATAAGGCATCCAATGGACTTCACAAAGATAGCAAGTCGAGTATTGCTAATAAACTTGTGAACTCTATACCACTGAAAAATATTATTCATCTTTAACTATTTTTTTACTCTACTCTCATTATCTAGAACTGAAGTGTGAGGAGGTGAGTATACTAGAGTATACCTTGCGAGTGGATATAAAAATTATATATACACATGAACGCATAAAAATAGTTATATAAGACCTATTTTAAGCAAAATATTAATGAATGCAATAAAAATAATATATTCTCAATAAAACTTATGGCCTGCTATACAAAATTATTGGGCTAGTAACGTTTTTAGTGATCGCTCTGATAAAGAGTAAACTTGAGCTGTCAGTGGATTTTTATGCTTTCAAAACAATGATGAGTTTAATAAAAATTTAGTTAATATGATAATAATAGCATTATACAAAGCTTATATAAAAATAAAATATACAGACAAAAATAACTTGCTCATTTTATAAAATTATACCCATCACTGATATTTGTCCAGAGTAGTCTATGAATTCTCATATGACCCTCTATATTTTTGTCTAGTGAGCCACTTTATCATAAATGAGGTTAGCACTCCCCTTATACCGGCCTCGCTGACGCACTCACTCATCTAGATAGTCTCTCTATAAGTCCGTTCTTTGGTTATTTAACTTTTTAACCACAATTTATGCTCTCATGATCAAGGCCTCCTCGACCTATATTATATATCAAATCAAATTTATAAAATATTGGCTATTCAATCACCATCAAATATGTATGTAGAAACAATAATATCTTACATCATAACTATGCATATCATAATAGTTTTATAAATAATAACATGTAAAACATATCAGTTAAATGAAAGTCTCATAAATAAATTCATACTAATTCAGTAGGTCATCTATTTTTCCTTTTAAACAATAAATATGCAACAAACTATTTTATAATTCATAAGAAAATAATGATCATAACACATTTCAATCATAAATCATAATTTATAAAAGTCATCAAGATATCATAAAAATAATAATAGGATCGTAAAACATAACTTTAAATTAATAATCATAACCAAACCAACAAAAAGAAATTTTCTCCTAATTTTCACTATAATAATAAATCCATCTCCTCCAAATATTTTATCAAATATTAAAAAAATAATAGTTTAAAATAGAGATAATCTACTCACTTAATGGAGAGGGTATACACTCTATTAATTCTCCATATCTCAGAATCTTGTTATGCCTTTACTTATTATTACGTCATGCGATGTCAAAGTCTATATAACATATTTCTAATTATAACATTAATAACACCATTATTAACAACTCTATCAGTTCTCC
>JAWDEX010000022.1:3438134-3448806 GCA_035221805.1 Trichilia hirta
ATACTCGAGGCAAGAATTCGCTTTTCCTGATTAATTGAACGATTATAACGACAAAATTTATACGTCATATTAAATTTTTTATCTCGAAAAAATTTAGGGATTACAGTTGTACTAAATTGAATTTTTTATGTTCTATCACTTTTTGTAGACTGATCTTATTGCTCATTTTTCTATATTTTAAGAATCTTTTAATTGGCAAATATAATTTAATACTCCTGAAACAAACCTCTATCCTACGTAAACTGGAGAAGGAGCAAGCTGTCATGATAGAAAATATCCTCTCTCTTTAAAAAATTTCGATTCCAAAGTATTCCGTGTCTTCACTTCACAACCGGTGGCTACTGGCTAGAATGCCGAACAATGTTTAACTGTAGTTAACCACTTAAGTTGTCCGGACCGCAATGGCCCTTGAAGTCTTATTGCTACTAGCAGGGACTGCAATGGCCCTTTAAGTCTTATTGCTATTAGCAGACCGTGACTAGCCAATTGAACAATTAGCAAAGGCTGGAGGAAACGACGATTAAAGCATTCCTTGGATTTGCATCAACCAAAAATTTCCAATGGTAACGAACCGACTTACCATCATACCACAAACACAGGGAGTGACAGCGATCAATTATTAAAAGCAAAGCACGTATGTTTCTATCAGAGTCTACCCTGACTTTTATTCCTTTTCGGGTAAAACTATATATTCAGAACATGTTAGGCTTTGTTGTCTTCTATTTGGTTTTAAAAACAAAATTGTAAAAAATATTTAATGACACTAATTTTAATAAAATCTACTTACTTTTTAATTAATATATATACCACAATATTTGTGCTCAAAAGTAACTTTAAACACATACCCTTGGATCATTGAATTACCCGTGTTCCTACGATAAAGATACACAAATTACCCAGATTATACTACAGCATACAGAGAGAGAACTTACAGTCCACGATAACAACTTAACGCGGAAGATTTTTCAGCTGAATTAATTTTATAAAATAATAATAGCAGTCAGCGAGAAAATATCTGTCATTCCTGGTCATCAAGCTAGAAATTCAACCACGACAAGCATGCACCTTGTCAACAATATAATACATACAAGTTGATCACATACATGAAGCTCATTCTAAAGTTCACATCTAGAAAATCTATTTGCCAATCCTAGGCTGAATATTCAATGCTTTCATTTTCAAAGAACACTTCAAATGATAGAGATAACAAACAAAAAATTCCAATATAAAGAACGACAATTCCCCATCACACAATACAAGACATTATTATTTCCAATATTTATCATAAACAACGATTTTACCATTTATGCATATACAACAAAAATAGAACACGAGGAATATAAAGGGACAGAAGAACCAAGCCAGGCCACTAACAATTGCCAAAAGTACATTTACAGCATCAATGTCCAATGTTAAATCAAATCACCAAATAGGCTCTATACAAATTTTTTCTTTCAGTAGTGATCGATCACAAAACAAATTAAACGAACCTCCAATACTAATCATCTTTATATTACAAATTACCCATGCTCTCCAAAATGCAATGTCACCAGGTTTGTGGATCTCTTTCTCATCTTTGCTCAATCAAAATACTTACATACACATTAGCAAACGAGATGGATCACAGACAACCAAAAAACACATTATATATACACTACTACCATATATTCTCAAATTCTCTCCATTAAATATTGAAACTCCCTCTTGTTAGGTCTGCTCCCGTGAATGTGAATTATGTTGGCATCCAGCTTCCTTCTATATACAGTTTCATTTTTCATAGTTTTAAGCCACAGCAGAGATGCTCGAATTTTGTCGATCCCTGTTGAGGCAATCAAATCCTTCTACTCTAACAGTGGCTGGTTTAAGACCATAGTTAATTCTAGCACACCCAGCCTTCCTTGCTGATGATGATGGAGATGATAAACCAAATGGGGGAGGTACAGGAAATGAAGGCAATGGGCTTTGTTTTTCATCTCCAAACCGGGCATCCTGAATTAAAGGGTTGGCAGCCCTGCTTGGCGGAGACCCATGAAAAAAAGGGGGCGAAGATGCTACATGAGATGCAGACTGTTCCACCCCATAACCCTCCTGTATTGATCAGAAGAAATTACGTAAGACAAAACAGACATTTAAGCAACCTACATAAACAGATAATCAAACAAATAAATTAGGCAAACAAGGGAAAGGATCCTTAAAAACCTAAGCACAAGATGTGGAACAAGAGGAGGATGTTTACCTTCATGAGGAGGATATCTAGAAGCTCTGCCCCGGCTTTTGAATCAGACACCTCAACCGTATGACTACAATCCAATTAAAGATACTTAAAATTAAACTTCTATCACAAAAATATATAGAAATCATTTGAAAAGAAAGATATAAATTTTTACCTCATGTGCCACCTCAATGGCCTGTTAGGTATGTTAGCCAAAATCCCAACTCGACGGGGCTTTGGACAAACATGTTCCCTCTGGTCAGCGAAGGAGACCAAGTCGCACCTCTCCTCATGTGCGCCTAAGGCGTTCTTCTGATGACAGAACTGGATCATCTTTGAAAACCCGCTTTAATTCAACAGAAAAACGCCTATGCAAAAAAATAAGATCAGTCTCAATTTTCAACTTCTTAAATTATAGGCATATATTATAAAAGAACTAAATTTAAATCACACATCCGTTTGGTTTCCGAGAAATTTCGGGAAAATATTACAAAACTTTCCTGTCAACCAATGAGAAAATCACGAGACTTATTCACCACACAAATCGGTCAAATACAATGACCTAAAATAATCAGCCTTCAACATGGAAAGATGAAAATTAATTTAAAAATATTTTGATGATGGGAAAATCGGGTAAAAAAAGGAAAATAATTAAAAAAAATTCTCTCAAATAAAAAGCAAATCTGCAGATTTTAACCCTACAATAATCAACATCAGACAGGAAAATCGAAAATTCGACAGCTAATCTATCCAGTTGCAGAAAAAATATGTAAAATTCAGTAACAAACCACAGAAACTTATAATTTTCTGATCAACCAAACAGAGAAACAGGAGATTTACTCATAAGGTCAACAGATCTAGATTCAAACCTTGTAAAAAAATCCTTTTTGAACTACTTCATAAACTAATCAACTACAAAACCCTCAAAAACCGAACGAATCTAGTGAAACGAAACGGTTCGATTGATGAGAGAGTAGAAAATCATCCGGACATCGAATTTAAAGGAGACAAAAAATATCCTATAATACGCGTAACAGAAAAAAAAAAATTAACAAAAAAATGAATGGATATTACACAGCTATTGAACGCCAGATCTGCAATTTGACTCCAAAACAGAGATTTTTAAACGGATTAATGGATGCACAAAGACCAGATCTATCGTCTAAATTTAGAAAGCAAAACGCTGCGTTTTACCCGAATGAATCCTCGGAGCAGACAACAGTAGAGATGGATGCCACAAAAGGAGGAGAGGAGAGCAATTGGGTTGCCGGGAATATAAAGACGTGGAATAATTGTAGTCATGATGGTAGTATGAGTGAAACGGTGTCGTTTCGAATTTCAAGGATGTCAACGTTATTTATAAATATTATATTAACTATTTTCATAAAATGCCTTATTTAATAACATGATGATCAATAATCAAGTTATCAAGTCAAAATTTAAATCCTAATTTTTAATTTGCATCAAATAATTTTATATAAATTTAATCTAAACATATTTGTATACAATCTTTTTTACTTGCACATCAAAAATCTGATGAATAATCTAATTTGTAAAAGGGAAACAAGAATTAAGTAATAGAATATTGAAAATTTGATGAAATTAAAAAATAATATGATGTTTTTTTTTTATGTATTATTAAGTGTTAACTTTCTCTGGTAGTTTATTAAAAATTTCTTTCATATCACTTGTACATATAGGTGTAAATTTATGTCTAATATTAGATTGTTCACTGTTTTACCTCAATTTTAAAATTAGAGGTTAAATTTTTTAACCTATAAGAATTAATTTTTTTCACTTATAGAAAAAAAAATATATACAAAAGAAAATCTAAATTTTCATCCCCACATTGTTGGATAAATAACAAATAAATAGGTGACCTTAGATATTTTTTACACCCATTACTTTTTCTTTCGCTATTTTTTTTTCATTACTTCTCCTTTAGACATTAAAAAAAAATTATATAAATTCAAAGTTTAATTATGGGAAGTGCCAAATAGCACTCGATGAAATACCAAAATAACCAAATAATTTATACAAGTCAAATTACTGCATTACAAGAAAAGAAAATTAGATTAGTTTATAAAGATATTATTATTATCATTATTATTATAAATTAATAGTCAAAATATACAAAAACATTCAAACATTTTTAGAAAGCATTTATTTGGCATTTCTATTTATAAGTATTTTGTTTTTGCCAAAAAGACATACTCTTAGTAAATATAATTTGAACTCTCAAACCAACGTTGGCAAAATTATTAGCTACACGATTTTTTTACCCAAAAAAATATGAATAAGATGCATCGTCATTTTTAAAAAATAAATTGTTTTTGAAACATTTTTCCTAATACTTAATATTTAATATTTAGTGGCTAAAATAAAAGACGAATGAAAAGCGCTTATTATTCATACAAATTCTCACCACTTTTATAATATTGAATTTATGTAAAATAAAATTTAGGAATTATATACATTAAAAATATATTTATTAAATATACCAAAGTTAATTTATAAAAGTAAATCAATTTCAAATCACACGTCTAAATTATACTTTTTCAATAACAAAATAATGAGAAAAAAAAAAAGCAGAAGAAGAAGATTTTGCTTGTCGGGAAAAAAGAAAGATTGTGGCCGGCGTTTGACATTTGACTCATCCCCTACAGTGACCATCACGGTTGGCTTCCACGAGTTGCCAACTCATCTCATCTCATCTCAATGGATCTGACATTGGAGCGCAATATAGATTTGATTGTTTTTGATTCTTTCGAGAAAGATTTTTATTTTTTTATTTATTTGTTATTTTTTAGAAACATCGCGGAAATAACCGCGCGCGAAAATCACGCAAGGGATGGGAATGGGAGGGAAATGGCAGCGTGGAAAAGGTTATCATGTGGTGGATCCCACACCAGCCCATTTCATTTCCACCGGAGGCCAGTTGTAATGCCTGATTTTGACACGTGTATATATGCTCGTGGTGGGGACCAATTTTGGGGAGTTAAGATGACCACGTGACCCACGTTGTGGTTACTATGCCAAAATTAGTACAGGGAAGTGCAGCTTTTGTTCCCCTATGTGTTTTCGTATTTTCAGTGAAATCATTTATTTCCCTTAATATTTAATTGAAAACACAATTAAATTATTTTATATTATAATCCTTAAAGTATGCCAACGAAAATTTTCAGAATGGTGTCATGGGAAGATAATTAAAAAGCAAGTATATATATATATATATATACTAATCATTTTCGTTTTATAATAAAAATTCTTTTTATATATATATATATAAACAGAATTTTTATTAGAAAACGAAAATGATTACACAAGGACATGACACTTTTTGTTTACCAAATGTACAAAAAGATGATGACAGATTATTATGATATGAATATATTAAAAGCATATTTATATATATTTTTTAAAAAGTTCTCATCATTTTTTTTTTTGAAATTTAATAATATTTTATTTAAATATTAAAAATATTCAAATAGATATTTACCTTATCTCTTTCTTAAAATTAAAATTTATAATTACTTTTATACCTTTATATATAATAACAAAATTATAATTATTTATTTTTTTATTGTTATAACATATTTAATTATTACTATTAATAAAAAATGATTAAATATCTAATAATTTTATTTTATTATTAATATATATTTGATTATTATTAATATGTTGGTTAAATAAATAATTGTTTTTAATTTATTATTGTATATAAGAGAATAAAAATAATTATAAATAATACTTTTAAGAAAAAGGAGAGGTAAGTGATTATTTTTATATTTTTGTCGTTTATGTAAAATTTTACGAATCATAAAAGAAATAAGTGATAATAATTCATTTTTAAAATATGCTATAGAATTTAATAGTACAATCCCTTGTTTGCCAAAAATAGGCATAATCATCGTTTTTAAGCTTTTCAAAATGAAAATAAAAAAAAATAAAAAGAGAGAGAGAGAGAGAGAGAGAGAGAGAGAAAGAAAGAAAAGATAAAAAAAATAAAAATATATTTTCAAGAATTTTTTGTCTTTTATAATTTAATATATATATATATATATATATTTTAAGTGTAGAAAATATGTAAGATGACTTGATGAAGCTATATATGTTTCAAGTCTCTAAAATATACAATTAGAATAATTTTCAACGAATTAGTATATAAACATATTTAAAGGTAAGAGGTAGACTTCTTATTAAATTGCATATAAAGTAAAGAAGGTATGTGTTATATTTATTTTAATAAAACTACAAAATACCTATTGTTACTTAGATAAAAAAAATAGAAAAGTTTGCATGTGTTAACTATTTTAGGATTCTTACATGAATATCATACTAAATGCTTCTTCAACGTAGTATTTGAGCTAGAATTTTTATTAAAATATAAGTATTTTGTATTTATCTATATTTAATGTTGAAAATATGTTGATTGGAGACTTGATTGTACTTGGTTAATTGGATTTTGTTGATTATATAAGTGTAATGCCATATTGTTATAATGATAGTAATATGGTTTTTCAAATTGTTGAATTAAGGTTATATAAATCATGAGTGAAAATATATGTTTGATATGTGTTAATATGGATTAATATGTGTTGACATGTATATTGTGTAATGGACGTATTTTTACACATTTAATGTAATGAATTTGATTGAAATATGTAAAAGTATGCATTATGTCCATAATATATGATTTTAAAAATTTTGTGTGTTTAATATTGATTACTTTGGTTAAGCATGATTATGGACATGTATTAATATATTAGATATGTTAAAGAATGCATAGGGATGTATAGGACTTGAATTGGTGTTGTATTATTTTGAGAAAAGTTTAGAAAAATGTAAAAAAAAAGTAGTAAATTGGCCTAAACCAGGGAGCAGGGGCACCCTATCCGAATTGTGAGGCATGAGTGCACGTCACGTGTTAGCCAACTTGCTAGCGGGCTGGTGCGCAACACACCTGGCCCATGCGTCACATGCTGCGCACTCCCAGCCCCTGCCCCTACCTACTTTGTTTTGCTGTAAATATTTTTTGACCTCCAAATGCGTTTCAACTTAATTTTTTAAGTGATTTTGATTCTTAATCATCGAGTTTTATTTTTTTTATATTCAATAACACACCAACCAAATTCGATCATGAGGAATATTTTCGTAATTTGTTACTTAGGGACCAAAATGTAATATTTTAAAAATTTTAAAATTCTTCTTACTATTATTAATAATTTACTAAGCCACAAATCTTATTTACACTAATTAGATTAGTATTTTTTGTTATCAAAAAGTTAAATTTATTGAAATTGCATTTTTTTGGCTCAAAATTATTTCGATTAAGTAGAAAGAATTATTTTGAGATAAAATTACATAGAATATTGATTTTAAATATTTTAATCATACTAGAATTAATAAAATTTTAGTAGGAGTAAATGATAAACATATATTAACATAAGAGATAATAAATTAATTGTTAATTTATTTATCTCCTAATAGATTAATTGTTAGTCTATTAAAATAATTTGATCATTGAATGATTGATAAGGATTTAAATTAGATATAATTTAATTATTAAAATGATATAGAATTTAAATCCTATTACTAAAATAAAAATGAGACAAAAATAAAAATCTCTCTTAATAAAATATTAAGCTTAAATCTTTCAACGCAGTCAGTAGATTACAGGCATTTTAGTGAGGCAATTCAATAACTATCAAGTGAAAACTCTCACAAGATGTCGTAATCTATTTGACTTATTTTTTTATAGGATTTGTTAGGCTTTTAATAACTATCAGGTAAGGAATTTGATCACATCCCTAATTTATGAAAATGTATTAGGTATAGCCTAATTAGATTAAGGCACTAATAAATACCAGGTGTCGAAATTTAGAGGTTGATTGATCATATCTTGTAATGAGTTACAAATAGAATTGTGTTTTTAATCAGGTGAGATTTTATAAGTTTGATAAGAACTTGATCATCCATTAAAATTTGTAATACAATTTCAATTATATTAATTAAAGGAGTACTATTTTAATCAGAATAATGAGAGCTTTATTTAGTTTAAAATTCAAAACTAAATAAATTGATATATATACTTGTACATATATGGATGTATCTAATTTTCTGCAGATCTATATTCTCTAAAATTTGATCAAGTGATATTCATATGATAGATTTCTAATCTATTACAAAAATCCTTAATACTTATAAATTTACTTGACCTAATATTTTAAGGTCTAGTATAAAGATCTCAGAATAGTTTTAGATTCTAAAAAAAATAGTTATGTGATTAGCTGACCTATGCTCAAAAACTGTGTTTAATGATGATTCACTCGAATAGAAAGACTTTTTAAAAATGAAAGAATGATAATATTAATATAATATTATATATGCTAGCGTCTATGAATGATGACTTAAAGGCGCAGTACAAGAACATAAAAGATGTCTCAGATATTCATCTCTCTATTTTGAAAATATTTGAGATAAATTCTAAAATCAAGTGGTATAAGCTGTCTATTGCCTAGTTTGTCATAAGACTGTGTTCGGGAGTAACACTAAAGTACCATCTTATAAAGATGTATAGCTTTATAAGGCAATTTGATGCCTTTAGATATTTTATAGACTTCATGTTACAGGCGAATTTGATCCTTCAATTACTCCCAGTTAGCTTCAACTAATTTGTATAATTTATAATATAAACAAGATGGAACATTCTCTTCCTAAATTTATGAAAAAAAACTCGTTTCTTTTATAAAAGAACTTTAAAGACAAGGGAAAGAAATGGTTCTTACCTTTGTTTCTTCTTATAAGAAAACAAATAAAAAGAATATGGTAAGCAGATTGTTATAGGTCAAGCTAATAATAAGTATTATCATTACTAGAAGTTCGGTTATTGAAGGAGGAATTATCCTCTTTACTTAGAGATCTTGTGATAAAGAAGAGTATTTGGTATGATTTCTAATCATGTAATTAAAACTAAATTAAGAGTTAGTTTATATTTAAATTTTTGGATTATTGATTCAAATGCTACCTCATATATTTGTATATTATCATAGGTCAAGCCAATAACGAGTATCATCATTACAAGAAACTCAGTTATTAAAGAAAGAATTATTCTCTTTGCTTAGAGATTTTGAGATAGAGAAGATCATTTGGTATGCTTTCTAGTCATGTTATTAAAATTAAATTAAGAGTTATTTCAGATTCAAATTCCTAAATTATTGATTCAGATGTTATTTTATATATTTGTATGTTATTACAGCACTTTTATAGTAACTGTCACTAGAAAACGATGTAGTGACATTGAAGATGGCAATTAAAATAACTGTTGCTGTCATATATTTAAGAACCTACGAACTTATTTTTATTATTAAGTCATATTTTTGTATTGTACAAAATTATATATTATAATATAGCCAACAGAATATTTTATTCATTAGTCAAATATATAAATATAGTTATACTTTTACTTATAATAAATGTATATGTTTATTTATATGTGAAATAAATTAGTTGGTATTAGTTTGAATGTAAATAGTTTGTATGTTTTTGAACTAATAAAATTAGTATGATATATACTGTTAATAAGAATTAATCTAAAAATAAAATTAATTCAAGATTAATTTAGTATTATAGATTAGGTCATATCAAAGATAAATAGATTATGAAAATAAGTATTGATAAACTTAGAGATCCATTAGATTCTGAACCTTACCCAACTTGTGAATCCTATCTTTAAATAAAATAACAAAATTACCCTTTATTAGTAAAGAAATAAGAGTCAATAAAATCTTGAATTAATATATATTGACGTATGTGATCAATTTAGTGAAATGACCAGGGAAGATTTTTTATACATCATAACCTCTACTAATGATTGATCACGTATGGTTATGTGTACTTATCAAAGTATTAATTTAAATTATTTAAAAGATTCAAGGATTTCAAATCTAAAATAGAGAAACAAATAGAAAAGAGTATTAAAATTCTACGATCTAATTGTGATAAAGAATACTTGAGTATTAAATTTTTAGATTTTTTAAAAATAAACAATAATATATCTCAGCTATTTACTCCTTATATACCACAGTATTATGGTAAATTATAAAGGAGAAATTATTCTTTACCTAATATAGTACGATTAAAAATGAGCTTTATAGTACATTATAAAAGAGAAATTATACTTTACTTAATATGATACGATTAATAATGAGCTTTACTAACTTATCTTTATAATTTTGGGCTTATACTGTAGATATCGTAATGTATATCTTGAATAGGATTTCATTCAAAAAAGTTTTCAAAATACTATTGTCATAACCCAATTTTGTCCTCAGTAAATTTTATTCAAGATCGAGATGTCGAATTTGTAATAATAACATGAGGCTTAATTTTTAAATCATTCTGCCAAAATTGTTTAATAAGTTTGTTTCTTAGCTCAAGGCGCCGAATTTTGATAGCGAT